>DXKC01011409.1:0-11497 GCA_031170775.1 Cymbopogon citratus
CAGATCGTTTTTTCACAATGCGCGCACCCAACCCACCCCATTGGACCAAAAACTCGTGTTTTGTGTGTTTTGGGAGTTTTAGTTTTGCACTTTGGCCATAAACTATAGCAAAAAAACATGCGCCTCAATTTTTCACGACGAACGTACTCCCGTGTGCCCAAAACTCATGTTTGGACCGTTTCGGGAGTTTCAGTTCAGAACGGCACAACTGTGCAAAAATCGTCTGGGAGGGCTGTTGTGGCCCTTTTTGCATCAAGAAAACATGTAGATCGTTTTTTCACATGCGCGCACACAACCCACTCCGTTCGACCAAAAACTTATGTTTTGTGTGTGTTGGGAGTTTTAGTTTTGCACAGTTGTGCCGTTATGAACTAAAACTCCCAAAACACACAAAACACGAGTGTTTGGTCAAACGGAGTGGGTTGGGTGCGCGCATTGTGAAAAAAACGATCTACAAGTTTTCTTGATGCAAAAAGGGCCACAACAGCCCTCCTAGATGATTTCTGCACAGTTGTTCCGTTCCGAGCTAAAACTCCCAAAACGGTCCAAACAAGAGATTTGGGCACACGGGAGTACGTTCGTCGCGAAAAATTGAGGCGCATGTTTTTTTGCTATAGCGACCAGAGCGGCCCTTCCGCATGGTTGTTCTGACCAAAACCGAAACTCCTAAAATGCACTAAATTTGACTATTAGGTCAAATGGGGAGGATTGTGTCGTTGCGAAAAGTTTACTCAAAGTTGTTAGTTCAAAACTGGCTGTAACGGCCCGCCCAATCAAGTTTCGCATACTTCTCGCGACCGGAACTGAAACTCTCCAAACACACAAAACACGAGTTTTTGTCAAACGGGGTGGGTTGTGTGCGCGCATTGTCAAAAAATGATATGCATGTTTGTTGTCGCAAAAATGGCAAAAACGGTCCTCCCAGACGTCTTTTGCACTATTGGTCCTTTCGGAACCGAATCAGCCAAAACGGTCCAAACATGAGTTTTGGGCAAACAGGGGTACATTCGTCGTGGAAAGTTGAGGCGCTTGGTTTTTTTCCAATAGCGACAAGAACGGCCCTTCCACGCGAGTTTCGCATGGTTGTTCCGACAAAAACCAAAACTCTCGAAATGCACTGAACATGACTGTTAGGACAAATGGGGAGCATTCTGTTCGTTGCGAAAAATTATCTCAAAGTTGTTTGTGCAAAACTGGCTAGAACGACTCGCCTAGTCAAGTTTCGCATAGTTCTCGTGACCGAAACTGAAACTCCCAAGACACACAAACCACGATTTTTTGGTCCAACGGGTGGGTTGGATGCGCACATTGTGAAAAAACGATCTGCTAGTCTTGTTGTCGCAAAAATAGCCAGAATGGTCCTCCTGGATGACTTTTGCACAGTTGTTCCGTTGTGAACAAAACTCCCAAAACGGTCCAAACATGAGTTTGGGCAAATGGGGGGTACGTTCATCGTGAAAAATTGAGGTGCATGTTTTTTTGCTATAGCAACCAGAACGGCCCTTCCGCGAGAGTTTCGCATGGTTGTTCCGACCAAAACCAAAACTCCCGAAATGCACTGAACATGGCTATTAGGTCAGATGGGGAGGACTGTGTTCGTTGCAAAAAATTAACTCAAAGTTGTTTGTGCAAAACTAGCTACAACGGCCGGCCTAGTCAAGTTTCGCATAGTTCTCGCGACCGAAACGAAGACTCCCAAAACACACAAAACACGAGTTTTTGGTCGAACGGATTGGGTTGGGTGCGCTCATTGTGAAAAAACAATCTGCATGTTTGTTGTCACAAAAATGGCCACAACAGCCCTCCCAGACTATTTTTGCACAGTTGTTCCGTTTTGAACTGAAACTCCCAAAATGGTCCGAACATGAGTTTTGGGCACACGGGAGAATGTTCGTTGCAAAAAATTGAGGCGCATGTTTTTTTTCTATAGCGACCAGAACAGCCCTTCCGCGCGAGTTTCACATGGTTGTTCCGACCAAAACCGAAACTCCCGAAATGCACTGAACATGACTATTAGGTCAAATGGGGAGGATTGTGTTCGTTGCGAAAAGTTTACTCAAAGTTGTTAGTGCAAAACTGGCTAGAACGGCCCGCCCAATCAAATTTTGCATACTTCTCGTGACCGGAACTGAAACTCTCAAAATACATAAAACACGAGTTTTTGTCAAATGGGGCGTTGGGTGCGTGCATTGTGAAAAACCGATCTGCATGTTTGTTGTCGCAAAAATGGCCAGAACGGTCCTCCCGAACGTCTTTTGCACCGTTGCTCCTTTCGAAACCGAATCAGCCAAAACGGTCCATACATGAGTTTTGGGAAACGGGGGTACGTTCGTCGTGGAAAATTGAGGCGCTTGGTTTCTTCCAATAGCGACCAGAACGGCCCTTGCACATGAGTTTCGCACGGTTGTTCCGACAAAAACCAAAACACTTGAAATGCACTGAACTTGACTGTTAGGTCAAATGGGGAGGATTGTGTTCGTTGCGAAAAATTAACTCAAAGTTGTTTGTGCAAAACTGGCTAGAACGACTCGCCTAGTCAAGTTTCGCATAGTACTTGTGACGAAAACTGAAACTCCCAAAACACACAAAACACGAGTTTTTGGTCCAATGGGATGGGTTGGGTGCGCGCATTGTGAAAAAACGATCTGCAAGTCTTGTTGTCGCAAAAAAGGCCAAAATGGTCCTCTCGAACGACTTTTGCACAGTTGTTCCATTCTGAACCGAAACTCCCAAAACGGTCCAAACATGAGTTTTGGGCACACGGGAGTACGTTCATTGCGAAAAATTGAGGCGCATGTTTTTTTGCTATAGCGACCAGAGCGGCCCTTCCGCGTGAGTTTCGCATGGTTGCTCCAACCAAAACCGAAACTCCCGAAATGCACTGAACATGACTATTAGGTCAAATGGAGAGGATTGTGTTCGTTGTGAAAAGTTTACTTAAAGTTGTAAGTGCAAAACAAGCTAGAACGGCCCGCCCAATCAAGTTTCGCGTACTTCTCGCCACCGGAACTGAAACTCCCAAAACACACAAAATACGAGTTTTTGTCAAACGGGGTGGGTTGGGTGCGCGCATTGTCAAAAAATGATCTGCATGTTTGTTGTCGCAAAAATGGCCAGAACGGTCCTCCCGGATGTCTTTTGCACCGTTGTTCCTTTCGGAACCGAATCAGCCAAAACGGTCTAAACATGAGTTTTGGGCAAACGGGGGTACACTCGTCATGAAAATTTGAGGCGCTTGGTGTTTTGCTATATCGACCAGAATGGCCCTTCCGCGAGAGTTTCGCAAGGTTGTTCCGACCAAAACCGAAACTCCCGAAATGCACTGAACACGACTGTTAGGTCAAATGGGGAGGATTGTGTTCGTTATGAAAAATTAACTCAAAGTTGTTTGTGTAAAACTAGCTAGAACGGTCGGCCTAGACAAGTTTCGCATAGTTCTCGCGACCGAAACTGAAACTCTCAAAACACACAAAACACAAGTTTTTGGTCGAACGGGGTGGGTTGGTTGCGCGCATTGTGAAAAAATGATTTGCAAGTTTTGTTGTCGCAAAAATGGCCAGAACGGCCCTCCCGGATGACTTTTGGACAGTTGTTCCATTCTGAACCGGAACTCTCAAAACGGTCCAAACATGAGTTTGGGCAAATGGGGTACGTTCGTCGCGAAAAATTAGGCGTTTGTTTTCTTGCTATAGCGACCAGAACGGCCCTTTCCGCAAGAGTTTCGCATGGTTGTTCCGACCAAAACTGAAACTCCCAAAATGCACGGAACATGACTATTAGGTCAAGTGGGGAGGATTGTGTTCGTTGAGAAAAATTAACTCAAAGTTGTTTGTGCAAAACTAGCTATAACGGCCGGCCTAGTCAATATTTCGCAAAGTTCTCGCGACCAAAACTAAAACTCCCATAACACACAAAACACGAGGTTTTGGTCGAACGGAGTGGGTTGGGTGTGCGCATTGTGAAAAAACGATCTACAAGGTTTCTTGATGCAAAAAGGGCCACAGCAGCCCTCCTAGACTATTTTTGCATAGTTGTTCCGCTCTGAACTGAAACTCCCGAAACGGTCCAAACAATGAGTTTTTGGCACACGGGAGTACGTTAGTCGCGAAAAATTGAGGCGCATGTTTTTTTCGCTATAGCGACCAGAGCGGCCCTTCCGCGTGAGTTTCGCATGGTTGTTCCGACCAAAACCGAAACTCCTGAAATGCACTGAACATGACTATTAGGTCAAATGGAGAGGATTGTGTTCATTGCGAAAAGTTTACTCAAAGTTGTTAGTGCAAAACTAGCTAGAACGGCAGGACTAGTCAAGTTTCGCATAGTACTCGCGACCGAAACTGAAACTCCCAAAACACAGGTTTTTTGTCGAACGGGGTGGGTTCGGTGCGCGCATTGTGAAAAAACGATTTGCAAGTTTTGTTGTCACAAAAATGGCCATAACGGCCCTCCCGGACGACTTTTGGACAGTTGTTCCGTTCTGAACTGAAACTCCTGAAACGGTCCAAACGTGAGTTTTGGGCACACGGGAGTACATTCGTCGCGAAAAATTGAGGCGCATGTTTTTTTTGCTATAGCGACCAGAGCGGCCCTTCCGCGTGAGTTTCGCATGGTTGTTCCGACCAAAACCGAAACTCCTGAAATGCACTGAACATGACTATTAGGTCAAATGGAGAGGATTGTGTTCATTGCGAAAAGTTTACTCAAAGTTGTTAGTGCAAAACTAGCTAGAACGGCCTGCCCAATCAGGTTTCACATAATTCTCGCGACCGGAACTGAAACTCCCAAAACACACAAAACACGAGTTTTTGTCAAACGGGGTGGGTTGGGTGCGTGCATTGTCAAAAAACGATTTGCAGGTTTTGTTGTCGCAAAAATGGCCATAACGGTCCTACCAGATGTCTTTTGCACCGTTGTTCCTTTCGGAACGGAATCAGCCAAAACGGTCAAACATGAATTTTGGGCAAATGGGGGTATATTCATCGTGAAAAATTGAGGCGCTTGGTGTTTTCTATGGCGACCTGAATAGCCCTTCCATGCGAGTTTCGCATGGTTGTTCCGACCAAAACTGAAACTCTTGAAATGCACGGAACATGACTTGTCAAGTGGAGAGGATTGTGTTCGTTGCGAAAAATTAACTCAAAGCTGTTTGTGCAAAACTAGCTAGAACGGCCGGCCTAGTCAAGTTTCGCATAGTTCTCGCGACCGAAACTGAAACTCCCATAACACACAAAACACAAGTTTTTGGTCGAACGGGGAGGGTTGGTTGCGTGCATTGTGAAAAAATGATTTGCAAGTTTTGTTGTCGCAAAAATGGCCAGAACGGCCCTCCCGGATGACTTTTGGACAGTTGTTCCATTCTGAACCGAAACTCTCGAAACGGTCCAAACATGAGTTTGGGCAAACGGGGTACGTTCATCGCGAAAAATTGAGGCGCTTGTTTTTTTGCTATAGCGACCAGAATGGCCCTTCCGCAAGAGTTTCGCATGGTAGTTCCGACCAAAACTGAAACTCCCGAAATGCACGGAACATGACTATTAGGTCAAGTGGGGAGGATTGTGTTTGTTAGGAAAAATTAACTCAAAGTTGTTTGTGCAAAACTAGCTATAACGGCCGGCCTAGTCAATATTTTGCAAAGTTCTCGCGACCGAAACTAAAACTCCCTAAACACACAAAACATGAGTTTTTGGTCGAACGGAGTGGGTTGGGTGCGCGCATTGTGAAAAAACAATATACAAGTTTTCTTGATGTAAAAAGGGCCACAACAGCCCTCCCAGACTATTTTTGCACAGTTATTCTGTTCTGAACTGAAACTCCCAAAACGGTCCAAACAATGAGTTTTAGGCACACGGGAGTACGTTCGTCGCAAAAAATTGAGGCGCATGTTTTTTTGCTATAGCGACTAGAGCGGCCCTTCTGTGTGAGTTTCGCATGGTTGTTCCGACCAAAACCGAAACTCCCGAAATGCACTGAACATGACTATTTGGTCAAATGGAGAGGATTGTGTTCGTTGCGAAAAGTTTACTCAAAGTTGTTAGTGCAAAACTAGCTAGAACGGCCCGCCCAATCAAGTTTCACATAATTCTCGCGACCGGAACTGAAACTCCCAAAAAACACAAAACACGAGTTTTGGTCAAACGGGGTGGGTTGGGTGCGTGCATTGTCAAAAAACGATTTGCAAGTTTTGTTGTCGCAAAAATGGCCAGAATGGTCCTCCCGGACGTCTTTTGCACCGTTGTTCCTTTCGGAACCGAATCAGCCAAAACGCTCCAAACATGTGTTTTGGGCAAACGGGGGTATATTCGTCGTGAAAAATTGAGGCGCTTGGTATTTTGCTATGGCGACCTGAACAGCCCTTCCGCGCGAGTTTCGCATGGTTGTTCCGACCAAAACTGAAACTCCCAAAATGTACGGAACATGACTGGTCAAGTGGGGAGGATTGTGTTCGTTGCGAAAAATTAACGCAAAGTTGTTTGTGCAAAACTAGCTAGAACGGCCGGCCTAGTCAATACTTCGCATAGTTCTCGCGACCGAAACTAAAACTCCCATAACACACAAAACACAAGTTTTTGGTCGAACGGAGTGGGTTGGGTGTGCGCATTGTGAAAAAATGATCTACAAGTTTTCTTTATGCAAAAAGGGCCACAACAGCCCTTCCAGACTATTTTTGCACAGTTGTTCCGTTTTGAACTGAAACTCCCGAAACAGTCCAAACAAGAGTTTTGGGCACATGGGAGTACGTTCGTCGCGAAAAATTGAGGCGCATGTTTTTTTTGCCATAGCGACCAGAGCAGCCCTTCCGTGTGAGTTTTGCATGGTTGTTCTGACCAAAACCGAAACTCTCAAAATGCACTGAACATGACTATTAGGTCAAATGGAGAGGATTGTGTTCGTTGCAAAAAGTTTACTCAAAGTTGTTAGTGCAAAACAAGCTAGAACGGCCCGCCCAATCAAGTTTCGCATACTTCTCGCCACCGGAACTAAAACTCCCAAAACACACAAAACAAGAGTTTTTGTCAAACGGGGTGGGTTGGGTGCGCGCATTGTCAAAAAACAATCTGCATGTTTGTTGTCGCAAAAATAGCCAGAACGGTCCTCCCGGACATCTTTTGCACCGTTGTTACTTTCGGAACCGAATCAGCCAAAACGGTCCAAACATGAGTTTTGGGCAAACGGGGGTACATTCGTCGTAAAAAATTGAGGCGCTTGGTGTTTTGCTATGGCGACCAGAAAGGCCCTTCCGTGCGAGTTTCGCATGGTTGTTCCAACAAAATCCGAAACTCTCGCAATGCACTAAACATGACTGTTAGGATAAATGGGGAGGATTGTGTTCGTTGCGAAAAATTAACTCAAAGTTGTTTGTGCAAAACTAGCTAGAACGGTCGGCCTAGTCAAGTTTCGCATAGTTCTCGCGACCGAAACTGAAACTCCCAAAACACACAAAACACGAGTATTTGGTCGAACGGGGTTGGTTGGGTGCGCGCATTGTGAAAAAACGATTTACAAGTTTTGTTGTCGCAAAAATGGCCAGAACGGTCCTCCCGGACGTCTTTTGCACCATTGTTCCTTTCGGAACCGAATCAGCCAAAACCGTCCAAACATGAGTTTTGGGCAAACGGGGGTACATTCGTCGTGGAAAATTGAGGCGCTTGGTTTTTTGCAATGGCGACCAGAATGGCCCTTCCGCGCGAGTTTCGCATGGTTAATCTGAGAAAAACCGAAACTCTCGCAATGCTCTGAACCTGACTGTTAGGACAAATGGGGAGGACTGTATTCATTGCAAAAAAATTAACTCAAAGTTGTTTGTTCAAAACTGGCTAGAACGACTCACGTAGTCAAGTTTCGCATAGTTCTCGTGACCAAAACTAAAACTCCCAAAACATACAAAACACGAGTTTTTGGTCCAACGGGTGGGTTGGGTGCGCGCATTGTGAAAAAACGATCTGCAAGTCTTGTTGTAGCAAAAATGGCCAGATGGTCCTCCCGGACGACTTTTGCACAGTTGTTCCATTCTGAATTGAAACTCCCAAAACGGTCCAAACAAGAGTTTGGGCGAACAGGGTATGTTCATCGCGAAAAATTGAGGCGCATATTTTTTTGCTATAGCGACCAGAACAGCCCTTCCACGAGAGTTTCGTATGGTTGTTACGACCAAAACCGAAACTCCCAAAATGCACTGAACATGACTATGATGTCAAATGGGGAGGATTGTGTTCGTTGCGAAAAATTAACTCAAAGTTGTTTGTGCAAAACTGGCTAGAACGACTCGCCTAGTTAAGTTTCGTATAGTTCTCGTGACTGAAACTGAAACTCCCAAAACACACAAAACATGAGTTTTTGGTCCAACGGGTGGTTTGGGTGCGCGCATTGTGAAAAAACGATCTGCAAGTCTTGTTGTCGCAAAAATGGCCAAAATGGTCCTCCCGGACGATTTTTGCATAGTTGTTCCGTTCTGAACCAAAACTCCAAAAACGGTCCAAACATGAGTTTGGGCAAACAGGGGTACGTTCATCTTGAAAAATTGAGGCGCATGTTTTTTTGCTATAGCGACCAGAACGACCCTTCCGCGAGAGTTTCGCATGGTTGGTGCGACCAAAACTGAAACTCCCGAAATGCACAAAACATGACTATTAGGTCAAATGGGGAGGATTGTGATCGTTGCAAAAAATTAACTGAAAGTTGTTTGTGCAAAACTAGCTAGAATGGCAGGACTAGTCAAATTTCGCATAGTACTCGCGACCGAAACTGAAACTCCCAAAACACACAAAACACAGGTTTTTTGTCGAACGGGGTGGTCCTCCCGGACGATTTTTGCATAGTTGTTCCGTTCTGAACCAAAACTCCAAAAACGGTCCAAACATGAGTTTGGGCAAACGGGGGTATGTTCGTCGTGAAAAATTGAGGCGCATGTTTTTTTGCTATAGCGACCAAAGCGGCCCTTCCGCGTGAGTTTCACATGGTTGTTCTGACCAAAACCGAAACTCCCAAAATGCACTGAACATGACAATTAGGTCAACTAGGGAGGATTGTTTTCGTTGTGAAAAGTTTACTCAAAGTTGTTAGTGCAAAACTGGCTAGAAAGGCCGCCCAATCAAGTTTCGCATACTTCTCGCGATCGGAACTGAAACTCCCAAAACACACAAAACATGAGTTTTTGTCAAACAGGGTGGGTTGGGTTCGTGCATTGTGAAAAAATAATCTGCATGTTTGTTGTCGCAAAAATGGCCACAACAGCCCTCCGAGACTATTTTTGCACAGTTGTTCCGTTCTGAACTGAAACTCCGAAAATGGTCCAAATATGAGTTTTGGGCACACGGGAGAACGTTCATTGCGAAAAATTGAGGCGCATGTTTTTTCTATAGCGACCAGAACGGCCCTTCCACACGAGTTTCGCATGGCTATTCCGACCAAAACCAAAACTCCTGAAATGCACTGAACATGACTATTAGGTCAAATGGGGAGGATTGTGTTCGTTGCGAAAAGTTTACTCAAAGTTGTTAGTGCAAAACTGGCTAGAACGGCCCGCCCAATCAAGTTTTGCATACTTCTCGCGACCGGAATGAAACTCCTAAAACATACAAAACACGAGTTTTTGTCAAACGGGGTGGGTTGGGTGCGTGCATTGTGAAAAGCCGATCTGCATGTTTGTTGTCGCAAAAATGGCCAGAACGGTCCTCCCGGACGTCTTTTGCACCGTTGTTCCTTTCGGAACCGAATCAGCCAGAACGGTCCAAACATGAGTTTTGGGCAAACTACGTTCGTCGTGGAAAATTGAGGCGCTTGGTTTTTTCCAATAGCGACCAGAACGGCTAAAACGACCAGAACTCAAAGTTGCGAAAAGTTTACTCAAAGTTGTTAGTGCAAAACTGGCTAGAACGGCCCGCCCAATCAAGTTTTGCATACTTTTCGCGATTGGAACTGAAACTCCGAAAACATACAAAGCACGAGTTTTTGTCAAACGGGGTGGGTTGGGTGCGTGCATTGTGAAAAGCCGATCTGCATGTTTGTTGTCGCAAAAATGGCCAGAACAGTCCTCCCGAACGTCTTTTGCACCGTTGTTCCTTTCGGAACCGAATCAGCCAGAATGGTCCAAACATGAGTTTTAGGCAAACTACGTTCGTCGTGGAAAATTGAGGCGCTTGGTTTTTTCCAATAGCGACCAGAACTCTCGAAATGCACTGAACATGACTGTTAGGTCAAATGGGGAGGATTGTGTTCGTTGCGAAAAATTAACTCAGAGTTGTTTGTGTAAAACTGGCTAGAACGACTCGCCTAGTCAAGTTTCACATAGTTCATGGGACGGAAACTGAAACTCCCAAAACACACAAAACACGAGTTTTTGGTCCAATGGGATGGGTTGGGTGCGCGCATTGTGAAAAAACTATCTGCAACTCTTGTTGTCACAAAAAAGGCCACAACAGCCCTCCCTGATTATTTTTGCACAGTTGTTCCGTTCTGAACTGAAACTCCTGAAACGGTCCAAACAAGAGTTTTGGGCACACGGGAGTACGTTCATCGTGAAAAATTGAGACGCATGTTTTTTTGCTATAGCGACCAGAGCGGCCCTTCCGCGTGAGTTTCTCATGGTTGTTCCGACCAAAACCGAAACTTCCGAAATGCACTGAACATGACTATTAGATCAAATGGAGAGGATTGTGTTTGTTGTGAGAAGTTTACTCAAAGTTGTTAGTGCAAAACTAGCTAGAACGGCCCGCCCAATCAAGTTTCGCATACTTCTCGCCACCGAAACTAAAACTCTCAAAACACACAAAACACGAGTTTTTGTCAAACGGGGTGGGTTGGGTGCGCACATTGTCAAAAAACAATCTGCATGTTTGTTGTCGCAAAAATAGCCAGAACGGTCCTCCCGGACGTCTTTTGCACCGTTGTTCCTTTCGGAACCGAATCAGCCAAAACGGTCCAAACATGAGTTTTGGGCAAACGGGGGTACATTCGTCGTGAAAAATTGAGGCGCTTGGTGTTTTGCTATGGCGACCAGAAAGGCCCTTTCGTGCGAGTTTCGCATGGTTGTTCCAACAAAAACCGAAACTCTTGCAATGCACTGAACATGACTGTTAGGATAAATGGGGAGGATTGTGTTCGTTGCGAAAAATTAACTCAAAGTTGTTTGTGCAAAACTGGCTAGAATGACTCGCCTAGTCGAGTTTCGCATACTTCTCGCCACCGAAACTAAAACTCCCAAAACACACAAAACACGAGTTTTTGGTCCAACGGGTGGTTTGGGTGCGCGCTTTGTGAAAAAACGATCTGCAAGTCTTGTTGTCGCAAAAATGGCCAGAATGGTTCTCCCGGACTATTTTTGCACAGTTGTTCCATTCTGAACCAAAACTCCCAAAACAGTCCAAACATGAGTTTTGGGCAAACGTTTTGCTGCGATTAATGAAGTTATTTGTTGTAAAAAAAAAGAAATTAATAAGTAGGTAAGCGGAATGTCATGGATCGGGCCCATCGACCACATCATTGCCGGTGATCATCCAGA
>DXKC01011416.1:0-10087 GCA_031170775.1 Cymbopogon citratus
GAAATCAAGGTGCCAATCTAGCTAGTGCTCTCCTAATCAATTCTAGCTTGCAAGGTCACACAAACCTAAGCAACTAGTACTTTTCACACCGGGGAGCACCTACACAATTCTAATGAGCAAAAGCACAAAGCTAACCTAAGCTCACAAGATGCTCAAGGACAAAGCTACACAAACCGAACTCAAGAGCTCAACTTTACTTAACTACACAAGATAAGTAAAGCAAGAAACTCTACTTCTAGCTACACAAGCAAGAAGGTAATTAGCAAACTACACAAGCAAACTAACCACTAGAGCAACAACACAAGCTTATACAAGAAAGAAAGGAATGTAAATACAAACTTGTGAAGAAGATCGCAAACCACCACGAAATATGGACACAAGATGACACGGTGATTTTTACCGAGGTTCACTTGGTTGCCACCAAGCTACGTCCTCTTGTGGCGATACACCCACTTGGAGGTTCACACACTTAATTGGCGTCTTCCTAACCAAACCCACAGCCAGGTGCGATGAAACCAACACAAGATGGGGATCCTCCAAGCCACGAGCTCTACTAGAGTTGCTCTTTGCGATCCCCGTGGGGTGAGCACAATACCCCTCACAATCTTTTCTCCAGAGCACCACACAATCTCCGTGCGTGCTTCGACGGAGTCTCTTGCCACCAAGCCGTCTAGGAGGTGGCAACCCCCAAGAGTAACAAGCCCACTGGCTCGCAACACGATCATCTAGTGTCACTTGATGCAATCTCTCAATGCAACGCACTAGAATCTCTCACTAACTCAATCGGATGATCACTATCAAGGACATATGAGTTAGAGGGCTCCCAAGCACTCTCCAAGAAAGACACAAAGTCCCTAAGGTGCTCAGCACCGGCCAAGGCCGGCCACAACAACTATATATAGCCCCAAGGGCTAAACTAGACGTTACCCCTTCAAACAACCAAACTTGGGAGCGTCGGACGCGTCAGGAGCTCCTCGCCGGACGCGTCCGGCGCGTACAAAACGCGCGGCCCAACAAGTAACACCAACAGCTCCAACAGAGAACCGTCGGACGCACAGACCGCAGCCCGTCGGACGCGTCTAGCGCGTTCAACTTCAAACGCGCGCGCCGCCAGGTCAGTGACCGTTGGAGCGTTCGGCGAGCGTCCGACGCTCATCCTCGGATGCGTCCGCAGGTCGGGTTCCGAGAACCCTGAGTCTCTGGATAGCGTCCGTCGGTTTGGGTGCGTCCGGCGCAGCGTCCGACGCAGCCACCCGACCAGGCCGAGACACGCCAAGGAAAGCCCCAGACGCCCACGCTGTTTTGGAGCATCCGACGCACCCCGTCGGACGCGTCTGGTGCTACTCCCTTCAGCGCCTCTCCATTGCACAACAGGCCGGACGCCCGACCAGCGTCCGACGCTCGGTCCAGGCGCGTCCGGCGCTTGAAAAACAGCGGCAAACACTTATCGCGAACGTCTCCTTTTCTCCAACAACTTTACATCTGACGCAATAGAAAATATGCACTTTATTTTCTCAAAATCTCTAGTTAGTGCTCGAGATCACAAATGCATATGCAATGAATTTAGACCTAGAGGCACTTAGATGTCGTGGTGATTGTGTCGGTGCATGCGTTGATATGAAGTGAGGCCAAGTGAGGTCAAGATCGATGGACCAATACAGTCATATGATGATATGCGTTTCCCTAATGTTTTTCAAGCGCTGGACGTGTCGAGGCCGAGCGTCGGACGCTGGCTGGGTGTCCGGCCTGTTGTGCAGTGGATAGGCGCTGAAGGGAGTGGCGCCGGACGCGTCCGACGGGGTGCGTCGGACGCTCCAAAATAGCGTGGGCGTTCAGAGGTCCTTGTGACGTGTCTCAGCCTGGTCTGGTGGCTGCGCCGGATGCTGGGCCAGATGCACCCAAAACGACGGACACTCAACAGAGACTCAGGGTTTCTTGCAACCCGAACGGCGAACGCGTCCGGGGCTGAGCGTCAGATGCTCGCCGGAAGCTCCAATGGTCAATGACCTGGCGGTGCGGTGTTTTGAAGTTGAACGCGTCGGACGCATCCGACGCTTAGCGTCTGGCGCGTCTGACGATTCTCTGAAGGAGCGTCAGCTCTGGTGACTTGTCCCGGCGTGTTTGCACGCACCGGACGCGTCCGGTGATGGCCGTCTGATGCGTCCGGCGCCTCCATTTTTGAACTGTTGAGAGGTAACGGTTGGTTTTAGGGGTTGGGCTTATAAATAGAAGGTGACCGGTTGTGGGGAGTCTCTCTTGGCCATTCTTTCAACTTGGTGATCCCTTTGAGCTAGAGAGACTCTCCCCCACTTATCTCTTGACTTGATTGAGCACTCAAAGCGAGATTGAGTGAGATTCATATGCATTTGCTTAAAGTTTGCATCTAGAGGCACTTGTTCTTCATGGTTGCTGCGGAATTCTTATTACTCTTGGATGATTCCTGTCACCCTAGATGGCTTGAAGCAGCAGAGGTGGTTTGAGCTCTACTTGGTGATTGTTCGAGGCCACACCGGTGATTTCTGAGGGGTTCTTGCGCCTTCTCCGTAGGAGATCGCAATTAGCTACTCTAGTAGATTGCTCGTGGCTTGGAGGATCCCCATCTTATGTTGATAGTGCTGCCCCAGCTGCGGGATTGGCTAAGTGACGCCATTTAGTGGGCACATCTCCAAGTGGGTGTATTGCCACAACGAGGACTAGCTTGCCAGGAAGCAAGTGAACCTCGGTAAAAAATCATTGTATCATCTTTGATTGCTGAGAATTCTATCGCTCTCTTGTGTTATTGATTGATTGGATCATCACCTCTACATGGGCGGTATAACACTCATATCCTTCTCTTGCCTTACTTTGAGTAGAGCTAGTTGTTTAGTTTAGTCTCTTGTGTAGCTTAGTTTTTAGTGTTCTTGCTCACTAGTGTAAGTTAGCGACTTAGCCTTGTTGGTGTGTTTAGAGACAATAGCCTTCTTGCTAGATTTGTGTAGGTGGATTGCATAGCTTAGTTGTGCTAGTGCTAGAGAGCTTCGCCATCTTAAGTACTAATAACTTGTTTTAGTGCTTTGCAAGAAATTTTTATAGGCTATTCACCCCCCTCTAGCCATTTAGGACCTTTCAACTGCGTCCGACGGTGTGGAGCAGCGTCCGGAGGGGTGCGTCGGACGCGTCTGACGTGTGTGTCCTGAGCGCGTTTGAGACTCTGTCATTGGCGGCAACGGTCGAATTCAAATGGCTAGTGACACGTGGCATGAGCAGGAGCGTCGGACGCTCTATGCAGCATCCGACGTTGAGCGTCTGGTGCGTCCGACACTCACGTGTTTTGCCCAGTGAAGGGGCAACGGCTAGTTTAGCCCATGGGGCTATAAATAGAAGTGTTGGCCAGTTGTGGCCGGTTGCTGAGCATACTAAAACCTTGGTGGCTTGTGTTATGGTGCTTGAATGCCCTCTAACTCACATATGCTTGATAGTGATCATTTGATAGCGTGAGAGAGCGATTATAATGTGATTGCATTGAGAGATTGCATCGTGTGGCACTAGGTGATCATGTTGCAAGATCATGGGCTTGTTACTCTTGTAGGTTGCCACCCCCTAGACGGCTTGGTGACAAGGGACTTCATGAAGCACACAAAGGAGATTGTGTGGTGCTCCGAAGGAGGATTTGTGACGAGTTCTTGTGCTTTCCCGACGGAGAGTCGAATTGCAGCTCTAGTGGATTGCTCGTGTTGTTGAGTACCTCACTTGAGAGTGGTGTCTTACGATGCCTTTGCGGAGGCATGCCTTAAGGGGTCTGGGCTTGCGGGTCAAGAACCGGAAACCATCTAGGTGTTGGTCAACACAACAGGACATACCTTGGTGGCAACCAGGTGAACTTGATGAAAAATCGAAGCGTCATCTTGTGTCCACTCTTCGCGGTGGTTTGCAATCTTCTAGGTTAACTGAATTAACCAAAAGAACTGAATTACATCAATTATATATCATTTACTTGTATTTTGTAAGATTATGGTTGATTTATATGTGATATTTCATATATAAATTGTTATATACTTAGGTTATTATAATGTTATTTTTCTTATGTGGCTTTTTTATTATCTAAATGTTGTATAAACTTGCTTTAGATCATGCATATTTATTTTTTTAGCCTCTCCAAAAAAATTTGGTTAATTCGGTTAGAACCGAAACCGAACCA
The DNA here is from genome assembly GCA_031170775.1 of Cymbopogon citratus. Classification (NCBI taxonomy): domain Eukaryota; kingdom Viridiplantae; phylum Streptophyta; class Magnoliopsida; order Poales; family Poaceae; genus Cymbopogon; species Cymbopogon citratus. The sequence goes on from DXKC01011416.1 coordinate 4,178, forward strand.
AAATAACCGAGAATCGAATGCTCGGTTCCGAGAATTTTTTAGAACCGTCGGTTCCTATTTTGTTTGAATCGAATTTCTTCTAAAACCGAGGAACCGAACCGAGAACTAAATGCACAAGCTGAATGCACAAGCTGAATGCTACTGATCCTAACTATTCCTTCCATCCTAAAATTATGAATTGTTTTAACTTTTTTTAGATACACAACTTTTACTACATACCATGATATACATTATGTCTAGATATATAGGTACTATTTGGTTCCATGAATCATTTTGATTCTACTGAGAATCTAATGAAATGGAGCCACAAACAGTAGAAGTGCAAAATGTTTCAACAGAAAATGTTTTCCAGAATCTTCGCCTTGGCTCCTGAATCGACAATAACGTGGTTTCACAATGTATCAGTGTATCATGGGGTTTTATCGCTTGTGAGCTGTGCGCTAGGATTGGTTGATCACAACTATGTGTTTGTGGGTTGACATTTGAGAATCTATTTGAGATGCCAATTAGGGGCTCACTACACTTATTATATAGTCCTTATCAATTTATAGGTAGGTTTTCTATTTGCATTGGTTACAATAGATGAAGTCAATTTCCATGTACATCTTGTCATGCTTTGTCCATCAAGTAGATGAGGACCTTTCAAGTAGTCCGATTGAGCCACCCCTCCTTGTTGGTTGATTTCCCTTGAGGTGAGGGGGGCCTATTTAGTCGATAAAAGCGTAGCTCGAAATTTTTGCCATGCCTCAAAGTTACTATGTTGAAATACTAGTTACAGTGCTCCTACTTTTTATATGGTGTAGTAAATCGATCTTTGTAGAAATTTCTAATGAAATACTAGTTGAAATTGTACTCTTGTGCATTATTCTAATGATTAGCATGCAACGCATAAAATTATACATGCCTAACTTTTGGATAATGATTACTGAAATACAAGTTATTAGCTGTTGAATACATACAAATTATTAACTCATGAATTTTATGATACATTAATCTAGTCTATGTTGGAATTGTTGAGTGTTGGATTCCATGAATGGTGCGTTTAATCTAGTTTTGGTGAAATTGTGGACTACACTACATGAAGTCAATGGATCAACCACACCGGACCATAATGCAGTTAGAAATTAGAACACAAATCAAGACACTACATAGTCCACCTACCCATCATGGTTTCTACATGACATCTTCATACTCAAGCTACAAACCCAACCTTCATTCACTTGACTCTATTCAACTTAAACCATGTTTGATTTGTCTTCACACTTAGATGATTCTGATGAACTAGCCTAAACCATGTTCTTGAGCAGAGTATCTGCTATAAGGAAAAAGGCACCTAGCATAGACCATATGTGATTTTGGTGGTTGATTGACAACATGATTAAATGAACTAATGTGGTTTGCTATTATATTAGTATACAAGGTATTTAGTTCATTTGGATGCAAGGATAACTTGGACAAAGGAAACATGAAGATTAAGGTATCAACAATCAACACCTTAAGGAAGACCATGGAGCAACAATGACGACCTTAGCAGACTTGCAGAAGTCCAAAATGTTAAGTGGAAGAAACCTGGACAAAAAAACGCAAAGAAATGAAGTCAAATGAGCATTGTCAGGCTTCATTGGATAAGTCTAGTGTGCAACTCAGAGAGACAACAAAGAAAGAGGGTTCAATACATAGAAGAAGGCAAATTCTAGAAACCTCTGGTGGTTGCAGTCAAGAGGACATCAGAGAAATTGTAGAGCCTAAAATACCTCTATAGAAGGTTTTTTTGGTTAAGCCCTGGTCCATATCAAGCAAAGGCACCGAAGAAAAGCAGTCTTGCCCACAATATTCTACAAAAGCTTTTGAGGTCACTGGAAACCTCACATGAGGGCACCACAGAAAGACGTAGCGGTTGGGAATGACTAGTTTCCAATGGCTAGTCGGCGTGGAAATCACTGAAAAACTATAGTGGGTCACTAGAGCTTTTCGATGCTCACTACCAAGCTACAGTTATATCTAGTGGCTACATTTTGTCCATTGGGGCTATAGATATTCCAATCATCGGTTGTTTTAAAAGTGAGAGGTTTGCTAGAGTTGTAGGGTATTTGAGCATCCATTCCAAACTCTAACCACCAAAAGTGCTTACAAAAGTATTAGGTGATTAGCGTAGTGCTTTGCGAAGTGCTTAGGCTCCGCATATTAGCATTTGCTCTAGGCTTAAGCTTAGTGTATATGGTGAGGTTTGCACACTTCTTGGCTCTTGCTATTCGATGCCTGTGCGCACCATGGTTGAGTCCAAATAGGCTCAGTTTGTTTGTCCTAGTTTCGGTTTTCAGTTTATTCTCTCCACAAAACACTATTGAATCAGTCGAAATCAGTCGTCTTATCGAACAGCAGAACAAACTCAAAGTGTTTTGACTATTTCAGGATGGACAGATATGCGCAAATCCAGTCCACACATTAAATATCCAAATCTTTTGTTGACGCAGACTTGTGACATGGGCCACATGGCACTGTGTGCACTGTGCAGCCCAATGCTGGCATTGTTACTACTCTTATTATCAGCCTTGCTGTAAAGCAAGATGTTATCAAGCTTTGATATATGACTTCAGGTGAAAGACATGTTCGCTCACAATTTCAGAATGTTTCAAATTTTCTATCCTATGTTTCACGTACTTATCAGGTAGCCGCCTTGTTGCTTGTGTGGGTCAAATTTGAGTCAGTGTACCGTGTTTGCCAATATTCCAAGTCTGCTTGATTTGGTTGCCAATATATCTAGTTTGCTTGATTTGGTTGCCAATATGTCACCGGCATGGCGGCATCTGAGTAATGGAATTTTCCATTTCAGAAAAAAAAGAGAAGAAAATACACACATTGTAATCGGAGGTCAGGAAATCAAAACCACTTTTTTTTTCTTTTTCTTCACGCATTGTTTAATCATCTCACAAGAAATGTCAGATAATATAAGTTGGTCTTAGTTACAATAAGAAAACACTGTACCTAAGGTATCTGACCGAAAAATGCTCAAAGTTCAGTGTCCATACAAGAGTTGAACGGGATTGAAACCACGAGGAACAGAGGACCAGTAGATCAGACGCTTCAGCACAATCTTGGCAAAACACGTAAAAACACACATTCTAACTGGAGCAAGCTCTTCTATCCCCCAATTCCCCGTAACACTATCCACTCATGCATCCCATACATCATACTGTTTTAAGAGACTTCCTTGCGGAATTGTGGTTAGCTGTAATGCCCTATGCGACTCAGAATAAATTAGAATAATCTCTCTTTAGTTTTCGTCTTCGTGAGCCGATGATGGTAACAGCTCAGTTGATTGTGTCAGAATCCCTTGGTCAATTTTGTGGCTTCAATGCAATCCTCTTTTCTGAGTAAATTGTGGAAATATCTCCCAAAGAATATTTTAAAAATCAACATTCCAGTAAGAAAAGAATGGTGCATGTAAACATGTTTCTTTTACTCCGCATATCCGAACTCTGGGTCCATATCAAGTTTCCGTTTTAAATGAGACTTGTCTGCGCTGCAAAACAGGAGGTTGACATGTTCAAATTATTTCCCACAACATGAGAGCTAAGTACACCAAATCATATATGCATCGAGAACAGCTGCGTCGTTCATATAAATAGTACTACAAGTTTTACTCAGCAAGGCCAGTGCAGTTTACCTGTTCAATGTTGGCCTAGGTGCAGGTCGTGTGCCAAACACAGCTGCAACATCAACTGACATTGGAATTCTAGAACTCTGACTGGGCATATCATCTGTGTGCCTCATCCCAGAAGGATTATCTGCCCTGTGCATACCTTCCATCCCTTCATGCGCTGTCACCCTACGTAACTTTCTTGGCGGGGAGAGCACCACAGGGCCATCCTGCAGGTTCAGATCAGGTATCTTGTTATTCACTTGATCTCCTTTCTTCCGTGGTCTTGGAAGCTGCGATGGTCTTGTTGGAGCAGGTAATGATGAAAAGTACCTTAAAACCAAACATAAACATTTGTCAGCCATTAAAGCAAGAGAACGGAACAGAGTTTCCAATCAGTCATATCGATGCACCTGTGTTCTAGAGCCTGCTGAGCACTGATTCTTGCTTTTGGATCATATGTAAGCATTTTTGACAGAAGATCCAAAGCATCGTCGCTGGCCATTGGAAACAATGTACGTAGTGGAGGTGCAGCAACATATTGGTATTCAACATAATCAGGAAGATAAGCCATGTCAGGCCATTGAGAAGGTTTTGGGGTCCCAAGTGCTGCGAAGATCTTCCCAAGTTGATCAATGTCACTAGAACCCTGCAAATAACTTTTTTGTGACTCAGGTGTCCCTTAATAAAGCTACTTAAATTGTCACTACAATAATGGAATTGCCACCCACTGACCATAATATAGTTTCCCAATCCCAATATATAGGTACACGGTACACCGTTCAACAAGAAAAACCAAATGACTATAATATAGTTTCCCAATCCCAACATCTTGGTACACGGTACACCGTTCAACAAGAAAAACCAAATGATGGTTCTCTTGTAGTGCTAACTCTACAGTTTAGTAAAACTGCTGGTCATCAGTAATGCTTGCCAACCGATTTTGTTTCTAATTCAAATTGTTTAAATCATTGTTCAATTTAAATCTCTTGATGCAAGAATAAAGAGAAACAAAACCCTATAAACTAAACCACGGAGTGCAACTCGATTGGTGAGAGGCATGATTCAGGCCCATACTTGAGGTCACTGGTTCTATTCTCCTGAACAGAATATATACTTTTCCATTTCCAAATGTGAGAACCATGTTAGCTAAACAAATTTCAGAAAAACACCACCTTAAACAGGGATCAGACCAGGACAAGGTGAGCAGAGCTAACTGTTTATGTTGGTTTATTTAAATTCTACTCAGAATCCATGTTAGTACAGTATTATTGTATTAAAACAAAAGTGAGAAGTTTCAGCCAGTTTAAACTTCTGCTAGAACCACCCAGTAAAGGCCATTACTGCCAAAATTTTAAAGAAATGAAATCATCTACAGTATTGTTCTCTTTTTGCAAATCACTTAGTGTCTAGTAGCACCCAAAAAAAGAAGAAGAGAGAGATCTGATATGCCGATGTGTTCCAGGAAATACAGCCATTAATAAGAACAAGCATCCTTCGTCCAAGTGGTAGCTTAACTTTAAACATTTACCGGCCTTCTACATATGCTATACAAGGAAGTTTTAGGTTACAATATTTTTAGTTACTAGAAACACGTCCACTGAAAATGTTACATATTTTAAAAAAAAAGGCTAATATATGGAGACAGATAAGTCTAAGAAAAAAATCAATATGCAATTTTGCACCGAAAAAGCAGAATAAAGTGACAAGTTCATCAACGGTGAAACAAGATTACCTTCCTCATACAGATGACGGTTTTTTATCCAACGTATCAAATTATAATTCACGAAAGAAATTGAACTCCCAATATAAATTAAAATAAACAACTTATGAACTTGACAAAAACTAAACCCATAAAAGGACATGGGCTACCAACACCATTTGTGGAGACACACACATGTAACTTTTTACTTGTACACTTCAAGACATTCGGTAAAAATCATTACAACATGCTGAAAACAGGTATATCTACCAAAAGAATGAATAGACATGTCTTAATAAGAGAACAAGTGATAATATTTGTTTGCACAAAAGAAAACATATGTATCTTTATTTTTAAATGCACAAATAGATATTTTGCACAATCTTCTTGTAGATATTATGGATCATTTGAGAATTCTTTGAACTGTATACAAGACCCGCATCTCCCTCCCCTCGTCGTGACGACATGGGCAGAAGCAGCACCGCCGCCACTAACCCCCTCCATCCCCACCCATCTCCTCTTCGCAGCCGCCCGAGCAAGTGGTAGGAAGGCCTCTTCTCTCCCTCAC
>DXKC01011434.1:0-10197 GCA_031170775.1 Cymbopogon citratus
CGTATGTGACCGGCGATATATAGATATAGATAGATAGATCATTTATTTGGCCGCCACGGCGGCGGCGGTGTTGTCATCGTCGGCGAGGAACGGGTAGTCGGTGTATCCGACGACGGGGTCGGAGGTGTAGAACCGGTCGTACTTGTTGAGCGGGGCGTCGGCGAGCCGGAACCTCCGCGGCAGGTCCGGGTTCGCCAGGAACAGCCTGCCGAAGGAGACGAGGTCCGTGTACCCTTCCTCCACCACCTTGTTCCCCTCCGCCCTATCGTACCCGCCGGCGGCGATGAAGGTGCCCGTGAACTTGTCCCTCAACGGCCGGAGCCGGTGCGGGATCTGCCGGCGCCCGTCGACGATGGCCATCCTGGGCTCGATCATGTGGCAGTAGAGCACGCCGAGCTTGCTGAGCCTCTCCACCATGTAGGTCGCCAGCGCCTCCGGGTCGGAGTCGTGGCAGTCCATGTAGTCCAAGAACGGGGACAGCCGGACGCCGACGCGGCCCGCGCCGACCTCGCCGGCGACGGCACGGACGACGTCGAGCGCGAACCGGCACCGGTTCTCCAGCGACCCGCCGTACTCGTCGTCGCGGTCATTCGCGCTGTCCTTGAGGAACTGCTCGATGATGTAGCCGTTGGCGCCGTGGACCTCGACGCCGTCGAACCCGGCGTTGATGGCGTTCCGCGCCGCCTTACGGAAGTCGTCGACGATGGCGGGGATCTCGGCCGTCTCCAGCCGCCGCGGCGTGGAGAACTCCTCGACATGGCCATCGTGGCTGACCTGCGGCGCCACGCCGCGGTCGGTGCTGGAGATGGGCGCGGCGCCGCCCGGCTGGAACGCGGTGGTGGACACGCGGCCGACGTGCCAGAGCTGGCAAAAGAAGACGGCGCCCTTGGCGTGGACGGCGTCGACGATGGGCCGCCACGCCGCGACGTGCTCGGCAGTCCAGACCCCCGGCGTGTCCGTGTAGCCCTGCGCCGTGTCGGAGACGCCGGTGGCCTCGGTGATGAGGAGCCCGCCGCGGGTGGCGCGCTGGGCGTAGTAGACGGCGGCGTGCGGCTGCGGGACGTTGCCGTAGGAGCGCTGACGTGTCAGTGGCGCTAGTACCACACGGTGGGAGAGCTCGAACTCGCCCATCTTGTACGGGGTCAGCAGAGGAATGGCCTTGTTCTTGGCCTCCATGAGATGAGTGCTTTATTTGTTTCTTCTTCTTCTGCTGGTAGAAGCTGACAGTTGATGAGTGAAGAGTGAGGAGAAATGGACTCCCATTTATAGAGTTTGAGTGCAGTGATTATCGACCACACTCTACTACTCTATTGGGGAAGTATTATAATTAAATTGCCAAAGATTAGGAGATGATGATGGATGGATGATGCACTAGGAAAGGAAAGGAACAAGCGAGGAAGAAGGCAGGCAGCTGCTGCTCCCAATTCGAGGCCAAGACTGATGCCGACACACAGCCGGCGGCGGCTATTGGCAGTCAACAGACGAACATGATAAAAGTGCCAACAACGAACTAACCCTGCGTATCAGTCACCAAAGAGATGATATTTTTGGAACGCTACTATTATTACAGTATTATACAATTTCCACGGTGACGCCACCCCTGACGATAGGATGCCACCTTCCTTCAATTCACGGCATATGATACGGAGAAAGCGCAAAACCTTTTCCATTTCTCCAATATTTTAGATGTCTCAATTTTGCGATAAGATTTTGTACAACAAATAAAATTAATTTAATAATTATCATAGATTTTGGTTACTATATTATTTAGTTATAATAAACTTTGTTTCTCGTAAAACCTTTGGTGTTTATGACAATTTTACAGCGTATCAATTAGTGCACAAACTTCATACAACACCTGCTAACTCTCTTTTACCAGAATGCAAGACCTCTTTCATACTGCTGTCATCCAAACGCACAGTCGAATCCCAGAGACAAGCCAGGCCGACACACCCCGGGCAACCAAAATGCAAATGCGAAGGAAAGGCAAGGGCTCACCATCAAGGACCGACCAATCAGCACTTTTGCACACACATAAGGCCTCCAACAGTGCAATCCAATCCACGACAAACCCATCTTAATATAAGAGCGGCATACAAAGTTACCGCAACCAGTTTACAAAACCATGCATATAGTTCAATTTAAAAGGTAGCTCCAATTCACAGGTCTGATTATTAACTCCGGCAGTGCATAACAGTGTGCCAGCATCACCATAACAGTGCAGGTACTTGTGAAAAATACTTAGGTAAAGCTTGATATAAAGCTCGATAATTGCTTGCCCACAGTATCAGCGCACGTCAATCTTAGCAGTAGAACATGACGCGCTTGACGTTTTCCTTCAGGGCAGGTAATGGCCTCACAGCAACGTTCCCAACGCCAGCCCTGGTGCTGCGCGCCCCTGGTGGAGGGCCACGGCTTGTTGTAGCACCGCTCGCCATAGACCCACTGTCGGTGGTATCCGGTTCCATGTAGAAGCGAGCTCGGAAGGCTGCCAGGTGAGCGTAGTATGCAGGCGGCACTGCAAGCAATCCAAACAAGTTAGCATTTCGTAACATTACCAACCCACACTACATCAATGGTGGGTAGCTGGTGATCAAGAAATTAAACTCAATGTCAAGTTGGGCTTACCGATTGATACTGAGCGAGTGCACCTAGCATACCTGAAAAGGTTGATATTAAGTTTAGAAATTGGTGCTTAAAACAGCTAAAGAAAGGGGGATAGAGCAGTAAGATGTTACGTGTAACACAGGTTGTTGGTGAGAGTTTGCAAACCATCAGCGCTAAATTTGTTCTCATCCCACAGAACATGATAATGGGCAGGGCGGCTTGTTCCCTGAAAAGTAACCCAAAAGGAAGTTCATCGTTAGCGTAGAATAAAACAAATAACTGAAATTCAGCGATGAGACAGGAAACCCGACCTGAATGCCAGCATGGCTACAGAGGTAGAAATCAAATTCAGTTGGATGGCAGATCTTTGAGTCCACCACAGTACCTATTTCAGAAAAGTTTAAGGGCATACAGATATTTCAGAAAAAATTAAGGGCATACAGATTATACAAGATAGCCTGCTCCCGAAAACATATCACACAAGTTAAGCTCAAAATGTAACAAAAGGCACATCAAAAACTAACCAGGCAGTATGTTTCCACTTCTATCAACAGCACGTTGGTCATTGTGATTATTAGCAAACAACCTAGTGTGATGACGCTTCTGGACCACAACAAAAGTAACTGGAGGCTGGTAATCGGACTCCAATGATGCACAGGCCTATATCCATAGTTTCACTAGGGTGGTCAGAAAAATAAAGGTGAGGACAGTTACCAAACTAATGCACTCAAATCAAGTTTACCTTTCTAATGGCATCAAGTTCATGCAACAGAACTTGGTAGAACTGTCCCTCACTGACACCATCCCTGAAAGTGATAGAAGTGTTCAATATAAAGGGAATCACAGTCAGAAAAGATGCTCATTAAAGGATACAAACCTGTAGAATATGATCCTCTTTGGTTTCTGTTTAGTTGCCCTCCAGAAAGAAATGAGTAGTTCCCTGCACAATCAACAAAAGTTATGCGTCTGGAGGAATTCAAAACCATAGAATGCATCTCATTTATCTCAATAATAATACAGATCATACCTGACCATGCCACCAGAGACAGTGCCCCCTTTGGGATCTTGATATACTTTGAAAAGATCTTGTATCAATTCTTGACGATGGGCTTGAGCACTCACTAATCCTGCATACTTGGTGACCTCAGGCCAGTCTTGAGAGGCAACCACCTAGGAGAAACACAGTGAGAAAAAAAAAATCGACTGACAAAGATAACATATCTTCTGGTATTTCCATGCCACAATAGGGCTTTTCACTTACAGCTGCAATGGAAGGGCTAGAATCTTCCCCAGGATGGGGATGGGTCACATCAGCACCGAAGATAATAGTTGCTACATCAGTGACAAGGGGGATTCTCCTTGCCAAAGCATCAACGAGTACAGTATTCCTTCCCCCAACCTGAAAAGTACGAACTTTAAGAGACAAATCTGTGTCAAAATCAAAGATTAGAGGCTAGTGCAACTACAAACCTTCACATTTATTTTCAGGGCAACATTTGCAAGATACTGTTGCTTGTTCGCCTTGAAAACATGTTTAGTCAGACAGCATTGGGAGACCAATCCAAGATCAGTCTCACAGATCCTTTTGAGATCCCCTGAAGAATGAAAAGAATACTAATATCAAAGTTTCTTCATTGAGCAAATGCTCGAGGTCCTTTTGGAAGAAAACATACCGTAAAGAGAACCATTATTGTCCGGCAGTATTACAATCAGCAAGTCAAGTTCTCGGCCCTGAGGCCTGAGTATGCTCATGGCATCTTGAAAGCATCCCTTTAGTGCTCTTTCAACTTGTTCAGGCCTCGCATAGCAAGGGGGCAGTACAGGTTCAAGTGCAAAATCCTAAAAGAGAGTGTGTGAAGAGCAAATAACACAAAGGAAAATGTATTGAATTGTGAGACAAACACATACCATTCCTGATACTTGGCACATCAAAGCCAGTTCATGACAGAAATTCCTGGCAGCACCATCTTGCACATTTCGTGAGAAGTTAATGCATGTCCAGCTGCTAACTCTACCACCATTGACCATTTTCTATAGCAATTAAAAAAAATGAAAACAATCATGAGAAAAGTTGTAAAATCTTAATGACCAATCAGGGGAAAACAAAAGGGAAGAGGCTGAAAACCGATTAGTTTATTGATGTTAAAATAATGTTAAAAGGCATAGGAGTATAACCTAAATGGCCAATTCCAGTGGCGAAGTGGCATAAATATTAGTCACGAACTAACTAACAGGGTGATTGCACACAGAGGCAAGACAATTTCAGATAAACCAGACACAGATAGAACTTTTTGCATGTAAATCATGCAAAAAATTCTGAAAATATTTTCCATGTAAAACTACACAGGCACATGTAATTGTGAGATAAGGGAATGACAGAAACAATATGAAGTTGTCTACAGACAGCTATCAAGCTTATACTATCAGGTGACATAAAGGATCTCATTATTGTATTGTACATGCAATGATCAGACAATGGCTTCGAAGCATGCTATCATGCTTCAAGGGTGGCAGGCTAGTACCTTTATCATGGTTGCACTTCATTTTTTTGTACAAAATAAATATAACTGACAACACCTGAAGGAATTCACAGAGTGATTTTGTCTTGGCAGCATAGTCGTAATGAGGCATACCTTATTCATCATGTTCCACTGGCCAACTCTTGGCAATACATCCCTCTCTCTGCCAGTATCATGGTATTTCAGCTATTACACAGAAAAAAGATTATACCAGGACACCAGGTTAAAGTATGCCCAAACTATGCAAATCAACTGTTATGTGCTGTTAAACTTAAAGCAAGGTGAAAGTCACTGACCTTTGGGGGAGGCAGAACACGAGCTTCAACGGATGCAAGACGCTCATCAATCCTTATACCAAATTCCTGGGCATAAGGATCCTCAGAGTAGGCATTGTGATGAACAGTCTGATCAAATAGGTAAGACAAACAAGAGACTTAGAATCGTCAGTTCATTAGTTTACTTTTGTGAAGGCAAAAGCTAATTAATTAAACAAAAGAAACAGAATACATCATGTCAATTAATCATTATATATGCAACGACAACAATAACAATAATAATATATATATACAAATAATTTTTGCACAAACATTTATTCATCATGCAACTCTCATTTTATGAATATTATATATATGAATCCACTGCTAGTGCTACTGCTGCGGCAACTACTAGTACTACTATTCCTTAGTCAAACTAAGAAATATGATCACAATCACCTGCAAGATGTCTCTCTCACGCTCATAGGGACGCTGGCAAGTCACCTTCAGTAGAGCAGTGATCTGTTTCTCATTAAGCCGTTTTGAGTAACGCTGTCCCTCAACTATCTTGCAGACCTGGTATTTCAATTCCATAGGCAACTTATGAAAACATGCGGTAGCTGGATATGGCATTTAGAAATCATATGAATAGATAAACATAGTGCAATAATTATTACAGCAATTTCAATACAGCTGGCAAAAGACACTAACCTCCATAGGCAGATAATTTGGTCTTTGTTGATTGCCCACTTGCAAGCAAGGTAAAGTGGTGTGCTGAATACTGAAGCCATAAGTCTCCAGGAAGTATTGTACCACAGTCTTAACAGTACCATGTTCATCAATAGGGAATCTATCATAGGAAAACCATTGGAATCCTGTCAGCGCAATATGCCATATGATAACAACTGATATAAGCTAAGAAACGTGCACGTACGATAACTCCCTTGTTGCTTGTGAAGTGAGGCCAGATATCCGATATTTCCTACGCATGTTTCCACGGTGTGTGACTTCGACTTTAACACCTCGTAGGGCTTTTTTAATCTGTATATACCAAGGAGAGCAGTTGGAAAGTGACGAAGCATAAACCAAGTTTATATGAGGTAATAAATCAAACCTTCACACGATCAGAATCAGACAATGGTCTAACTGAGATATCTCTGTTAAGAAGCTGAGCACAAAATTCAATCACAGGGAGGGGCTCAATAAATGCAGTAGAGGACATATCTGCGAAAAAAGAAATCGATCAAACTCAATATTGATAAGGCCAAATAGTGATTCCACAAACTATGTCCAAAGGCATCATGATCTAGAATGTAGTGTATTCAGTTGTGTTACTAACTGTCATGATCATGCATCAAGTTTGAAAACTGGAAGGTAGAAAACATGAAAACAATGGTATCTAACCAATATTCAGAGAAAGACCCATCTGTGTGGGCCTTATGCTTTGGTAGAAACCACGCCAAGTTTCCAAACCATCACCAAGTTGCTGACGTCTCCCTAAGTTGGGAGAATAAAATGATCTACCAACAGGACAAAACCTACACAGGGAAATGCAAATTACAATGGAGATTTTGCCACAGAAAAAAAAATCTTACCAAAATACCATTCACTCAAAGATTACCTGGCAGTAGGCAATTCACGTAGCACAATGTCAAGTACTTGAAGTGCTTCTTGAGGAGCATCTGGTTGCCTCCCAGCTAGAAACATAGCCAGATGGTGGAGATCCGCGCGAGCAGCAAATTTGATCACCACCCGAAATACCCTTTGGCGCCTTAAAACAGAAGGAATGTTAGAATGAAACTTTTGATACGTATTAAGCAGAGATAACAGCACAGCATTACCTTTGGCCTCCTTGGCCTCCACCAAGACTATCTTCCTCATCTTGCAGAGTAATTTCGAAGGTCTTCGAAGTAAATGGTAATGCTCCAGCTGTATAAAGACTCTTCCTACCATCATATGCAGGCAGACGCCCATCCAAATGGGAGTGTCTATAAAGTTTTACGAGCTCTCCCATGACAGCACGATTGACGCCGCGTGAAGTAACCTCAGGCATTATTGATACCTAATGACAATAGGATGGTTATCAGAAATCTCATATAAAAACCATGGTGAGGAGTTATCTCATATTATGTTGGGCTTACATCATATTGGTGCAGGTCTTTATTAGGCAGCTCAGCAAAGAAATGATTTGCCTTCACGATGCACCTAGACCCATGCGTACCCTTGCCAGGGCGCAACGGGAATCTAAGCGCTTTGCTTGACGCTGGTGCCACCTGACCAGCTTGGCTGGCTGAACTCTGGTCATGAATTGCAAGTTGCTGAAGCTGTTGCTGGACTTGTCCAGTGCTCGCCTCGGCCTTCCTAGGCTGCGAGGACGAGCCAGCTCCTTGTGGTGATGGGGTTGCCACCACAGGGGCTTGATGTTGGACAACTGAGGCTTGGTGCAGCTCGGGAACTGGTCTAGATGGACCTGAAGGAACACTTGGTCCAACACTACCTCCCACATGCCCGCCATGGTATGGCTGCGGCATTCCCCCTCTGGGACGCGGACCACCACGTCCCTGATAGTCACGCGGTTGAGACCCAGGTGGTGGCCCAACAGCAGGATGCTGTGAAGGTGGCCCGCCACGGCCCTGGTATCCACCGCGTCCCTGGTAGCCACGTGGCTGAGACTCAGGCTGTCCGCCAGCAGGGAGCTGTGAAGGTGGACCACCACGTCCCTGATATCCACCGCGTCCTTGGTAGTCACGCGGTTGATACTCAGGCGGCCCACCACCTGGGTGCTGTAACGGCGGTGCTCCACGGCCCTGATATCCACCGCGGCCCTGGTGTTGCCCTCCACCACGGGCACCCTGTTGAGTTGCCGGAGGACGCTGTGAGGAGCCCTGCCCAGGCGCTCCAGAAGCCTCCCCGGAACTCTCTCCCAGACCAGTTCTTTTCTTCCTCACCATGACTGACCGACACTGGCAAAACAGAGATAAAACAAAGACTGTGAGACTAAAAGATTCTAATGCATAAATAAAAAAATTTAACATCAAAACAAGGAAAAACGAACAATGTTGGCTAATTTCCCTTCCCCAGACCTCGCAATGCGGGAGCCTACGGCACAAAAAATTTGTGCGGGAAAGGCTGTTGGCTAATTTCCCTTCCCCAGACCTCGCAATGCGGGAGCCTACGGCACTGGGTACGCCCTTATTATATCAAAACAAGGTGAAAAAACGAACAGAACACAACAGATGTCAAGGGCAGGGACATGTTCCGTTTATATCACTTAATAAAGGGGGAAAAAGGGACTATCATGGGCACATCATTCAACCTTTGTGTATCTCTCATGCATACATGGTTATTGTTTATCAACAAGACCGACAGCAACAAAATAAATAAATTGATAGAATTAAATTTACATAAGAAATTAACTATGCCAGTGGATGTAGGATGGCGCATGAAAACACATTGTTTGTAGTAAATAATGAATACTTCTGCAGGAATCATGCAGAAGTAAACTGAACTAGTCCCGTCACGGAAGACATGATCCTAGAAAGTAATGTGGCGATGAGAATCCAGTTGTGGGTAGTGGCTACTGATCTGATGTTACGGCTTACCCCCCTACTATACCATCTAACAACAGTTTGAAAAAAAAAATCTAACCAGAGGATGGAACAGCAGTAGATGAACGATGCACAGGAGTAGACAACAGCGCAACTAATAACTAGGGAAAAGGCCTGAAGGGAACGGATTGGGGTCGAACAGAACGAGACGGCGATAGATCCCATCTAATCCATCCACGGGCAAATTACCCTACCTCCTCTCCTCTCCTCTCCTCTCTATGGAGGTGATGCAGCAGCAACGGCGGCGGCGCACGAGAGAAAGAGAGAGGGGAACCCAAACACAACCGTACGAAAGCGACGGACAGACAGATCTATCGACAGTGCAAGCAGCAAGTAGGGACGGGGAGCAGCGGAGAAGGGAGGGCGACGGGCGGCGATGCCGATACCGGAGGACGACGGGCGGGCGGCGCTGGAAACCCTAGCCTAGGGCTCCAACTCCTCTCTCTCTCTCGCTTCGCCCTCAGCGCGCTCGTGCTCCGGGATCCTCTCTGGTATTCTCCTCTCCCCACCCCCCCACCTGCCTCTGTTTGTTGGGGTGCCTTGAGACTTCGAGGGGAAGGAAAGGGAAACTGGATGGGCCCCGCCTGAGGCTGGGCTCCCGTGCGTGCGACAGATCACGATTCCCTGGCTCTTTGTATTCCGGCCCGGCTCCTGATGCCTGCGCCCTACGGCCCGCAAGCACTTTTTTTCCTTTTTCTTTTTTCCCTTTTCATTTTATATTTTTATTACACGAATGTGAGAAGTTTATTAAACGTTTTTCTACAAAAGTGTGTGATCCACCTATACAGTACATCTACCAACTTTCTTCACTGGTGAAGCAGAGCTATACCAAACAAGAGCAATTAATCTCCAAGTTATGTTGTCACCTTCGGAACAAAAGTGTTTCTTTTGCATGCCTTGTTCTCGTATCCTCCATATCCCATACATGAGCCATGCTTAAAATGTTATCACAATTCACATCTAGCGAGGATGTATTGCTCCCGTTGCAACGTATGGACATATTTGCTAGTTACAACTAGAAAATGCAAAATATTTCCCTAAAAAAAAGAAAGTGCAAAATATCATATGCCCTCGAATCTATCTAGGATATATATAAATAAATATAACTAGACATGCCCCCTACTGAAAGATCATAAATGGCTAGAGGGGGTGAATAGCCTATAAAAATTTCTTGCAAAGCACTAAAACAACTTGTTAGTACTTAAGATG
>DXKC01011461.1:0-11513 GCA_031170775.1 Cymbopogon citratus
GACCAGCGGCGCCTCCTCTCCATCCCCAAGGAAGGCGAGCGCATCATCGCGCCCACGCGCCGCCCCGACGGCACGCTCCGCAAGGCCATCCGCATCCGCGCCGGCTACGTGCCCCAGGAGGAGGTCGCCATCTACCAGTCCAAGGGCGCCCTAGTGAGTCACCGTCTCCTTCTCCCTCCGAGCTTCCTCCCTCGCATCACCACATCACCAAGTGCCGCGTCTCTATTCGGTTTTATTTTTCTTATCGGGTTAGCTCGGCACAGATGAGGAAGTCAGGGCCCGACGTGCCGCCGGGGTACGACCCGGCGCTAGTGGCCGATGCCAAACCCAAGACGAAGGCGGCCAAGCGGAACGAGCGACGGAAGGAGAAACGGCAGCAGGTAGGGCTTGTCTGTCTTGTGCTTGTGTTTCTATCGCCATGGATGCGAGAGAAACCGTCAGATTTGGTCGAATTGGATTGCTTATCGTAGTTAGAGTTATTGCCTTCACTAAGTGTTCATTGGAGAACCAATAATGGGGTTGGGCTGGTGATGGATGGAGGGATTGACCTTTTTCCTTGTGCATAAGTTAGCCGTACTCGATAGTTTGTTGAGGCAAAAGTTGGCCCTTAAACAATGCTTCCACCGGTGCAATGATTAACATGATGCAGTTTCTCAAATGAATTTTTCTACTGCAGTAGTTTTGTTGCTTGGGTGTAGCAATACTTAGCATTCAGCAATACATGACTGAGGTCAGTATTTCTACACTGAACTCTTCAGTATAGTTTTATATATCATGTCAAACATTAATGACGCAATATGTGACTCCCAACAGTATGCTTGGTTTTGCATGTCTTAGCTTGCTATTTGCTGCCAACCATTCAAGTGTGCTTGTGATGAACAATTTTCTGTGGCATCCTTGTGGATTTTTTTTTGTTTGAAATTACTACAGCTCATAAGGCTATGCAAACTAGCAGAATGCAGTGGCTGTGTCATGTTCCTTTATAAAAATTTCACTGTGATTCGATTTATCAGACCTAAACTTTGTCAATCTTGTCATCTCAACCAATTAGGTAACACCAATTCTGGTTATTGGTTCATGTGGAAATAGCGTGCATGATTTTATCTGCATTCACTTTATTACGGTGCTCAAGTAGTGTTGCTTCAGGGCTTTCAGGTACTAGAAGCCCTTGGAGCAACTCTGCTAATCTGTTCCTCTCTGATTATTGACTGTAACCGCTACAATGCTACCATCAGGATTGTATGTGTTGTCTTCATGCACTGTCTTGGAGATAAAAGCATAGGGATCTTATTAAGAAATACGTGAGTTTAAGTAAGGTTGTTATGACTTGTGACAGAGTGATACATTGACAAATTTTGTATCAAAATGGAATTGGAGCCTTGCAGCAACATGGATTTGGTTGCCTTTAGCCCCTAAACCCGTAAGATGTACTGTTAGAGGCGTATCAAAGTAAGGTTGCCTTTAGGCCCTAAACCCCTAATGGGCATGGGTTGGCAATATAGCCCATTAGAGTTAGGGTTGATTAGAAATAAGGATTTCTTGCTTAGGGATCAAGTAAGCCTCTCTATATAAGGAGAGGAGATGTATCAATAAAGCAGGGATTAGAAGGAAAAAGCCTTCTCTCTTGCTCGGCTTTTAGCAAGGCCCCTGGCCAGTCCTCTCTCTCCCTTGCCCACGGCTGGCCCCCTCCATAACATGTACTCTCTTTGCTCCAAATTATAAAACGCTTTGACTTTTCTCGATCCATTATTTATATTATGTATCTAGATATGGTGTATATATCTACTAAGTGCATAGCAAAAGCTATGCATCTAAAAAAAAAAGGCAACACGTCTTATAATTTGGAATGGAGGGAGTACTTTGTAAAGGATGTGGAGTTTATTTATGACTTTACAAAATGTTGTGGTTGGTCTGATTGAGGAAGCATGTTTCTCCATGAATAAAATAATTCAATTCTGTTGCTTTCTCAAAGTTGAGAAATATTATACTCCCTCAGTCCAAATTATAGATTGTTTTGTTTTTTCTAGATACAATAGATTTTACTATGTGTGTGATATCTAGACATAGCATATATCTAGGTGCATAGCAGAAGTTCTGTATCTAGAAAAACCAAAATGATCTATAATTTAGGACAGATGGAGTATAAATGCATCTTAAAAAAATCGTCATCAATATTAATTTTGATTATATATAAACACCATCTCTTTGTAATCAGAATTTTTTTCTCCTTCCTCTGTTATAGACTTATAGTCCTGACACTTGCATCATTAGGTAATCACCCAAGATATTTAACATTTTCCTCATGAAACTTCATCTTGCTTCTGACTATAATTTCAACTCAGTGCAAGTATGTGCATCTTCATGATGTGTTATGATGTTATCTTCTGAACCCAGAATAGATATAAGGCATGGTAATTTATAAACTAACTGTTTGGACTAACAATGGGTTATGTTGTCAGATTAATTTTAGTGGGCCAGTCGATGTTATGAACTCATTCAACCGCACATGACCAAAATTAATTGTTGCTGAGTGAGGATATCAAAATGGCAACTAAGCTTCCCTGATGTAAATTAGTTGTTTGTGTATAAAATTGGTTGCATTATTAGTTGATTATTTAATGAATACAATTTGTTCTGTGAAGATATACAACAATGAATTAAAAAAAATAAATAAAGCTTTTCTGTTTAACTTCCCATAATTTTTTTTCTTCGCCGATTGGGTTAGCATCACTTATTTTGATTGTTTTGTACTCCTGTAATGACAGGATCTATTTGAGATAGAATAATTTTGTTTGTTATAATGGCTAAATGATGTTTAAGAAAAATGTTTATTAGCAGGCTAGTTCGGCAAATGATAAAGGAAAGAGTACGGATATCGAGGGAACTGATGCTGGAGAAACTGACAAGACTCTTTCTTCCAAAACGGATAAGCAGAAGGATTTAGTGGAAAGTGTAACAAAGCAGATAAGTGGCATTGCTATTTCTGAGTCACATGCAACGCCGTCCACAAATAGTACAAACAATTCACAACCGGAATCATCTGCTCCAGACATAGACAAGAAAATTCGAGCACTGAAGAAGAAGGTTCACTCTTACTCTCTCTTGTGTCTGCACATTTTCTATGAAATAAAAGATGAATGCAAGTTCAGTTCCAAACTAGTATGAATTATTTTCCTCATGGGTCTGGGCATGGTAGTTTTTCCCCAATATTAAGTTGGATTTGATCTTGCTTATAGCAAACTTCAATTGTTTGCTTTCATTTTTCAGTATGTTAATATGATAGTGAAAAGTTTTTTCTTCTTGCAAACCTAGTTTTTTGAGAATTGGGACCTGGCCTCATTTTTAATTAAAATCAATTTTCTTCTACCTTCTGATTTTTTCATGCTGAGTGCTGAGAATCCAACTTAATAATGTCTATTAACAGTAATTTCCTTTCTAGTTTTAGTGCATTTAAGGTATTCCACATGTGTCCTTTAAACATGTACGACCAGCCTTCTTGCTGCTTACTCTAGATTGCACTAAATGTTTTGCACATTTTTTTTTCCATTAGTGACATTTCACTTGTTTGAGAGCCTTTGTGCCTTGGTAGATTATTGGATTTAAAAAGTTAAATACTTGAGTCTAAGGTGTATTTAGGAACCAAAGCAAGGATGAGTTGACATGGATGAATCTATCTTGATTTTCAACAGATACGCTTAGCTGAGGCACAACTACAAGGTGACCCTGAAAAATTGAAATCTGAGACGATGGAAAAGATGAAAAAGATTGATGGATGGCGTATGGAGCTGAAGCTTTTGGAGGACAAGAGAGCTCCTGTGGCCTAGACAAAATCACTTCGGCTCTGATGTAGACTAGAGCCATTGCAACTTTAATCGCGACCACACTAGGATGCTGATCCAAATTCCAAAGGTGCACTGAATCACCATAGGCTTCTCCATTACCTGTGCTGGTTACTGGAAAAGCAGTCCGGTAGATGTGGGTTTGCGCAGAACGGAGGGTTTTTCACCACATTTGTTGTCTCACGCCCGCCACCAAGTTTCAAGATTTGTACCGCGAGACCCATTTGTCAGAAAGACCACACAGTGAGATAATTCAGCCGATTATTGTGACAGTGTGGTTTAACTTAAGCATACTATGCTAATTCTGGGAATCTCTTGACACTGGATCAGAATTTACTTTCGTCCTGATGGTTAGAATTCGTTTCGGCTTAATTATTCAGTTAGCTTTACAGGTTGTTATACACCGGTTGAAACTGACTTGAAGTGCCGGCTCCTCCGCGGCCTTCACATGTTTCGTTGCCAAGAGGCGGTGAATGCAGTTTTTCTTGGTTGAATAGTAAACGCGCTAAGGGCTACACACGCCAAGTAACAACGCGTGAGAAAGGAATCGTCCTCCGGCTAGCCGAAAGCGATGTGGTCTCGCATGCCAAATGGAGAACGGCAGCCAATTGACGAGTATTCTGGGAAGTTCCGTTGATTGAAAAAGGAAAAGATAACGTAGGCGTATGCTTCCTGTCTTAGCACAAAAAGCTGATAGCAATTCCAATCTAACAACTGTAGTTGACAGTTCCAAAGCTTTGAACCTTTTTTTTTCTTTCTTTTTTCTCTTGACAACATATCATTGGCATCAAGACAATCTATTTACAAAACCCATTCTCACTCTACAACTCTCAAATGCACATTCACTATTCTCTATCCAGGCAGAAGAATATTAGCCGGCAGCTCAATGAGGACATCTTCCTCGTGAACGTACGCCAAAGAATCAACTAATGAAACACTAAGAGGTTGACGACAATGCTGTTGAGCGCATTGACAATACTAGCTCCAGGCAAAACAAACCACCCTTTCAGTCAGCTCCGCATGATTTGTGGACCAATATCTGTAAGTTGAACAAGCAAAGGAAGTCAAATTGTCAGATTAACCGCGCACCTATAAGAGCAACAGGCGGCGTCCTAGTGAGCCACAGCAAAGCTGACGACTGGACCATTGAACATGACACGTAAAATCTTAGCATGAGTTTGACACAAAAAGGTACAAGGTTAACTTACCATTCTGCCATTGTCCAATAGATGACCAACGACCCATTAATTGATGCCACGTGTAGATGAATTCGAGCGTGAAGATGTCGTCCTCATAGACCGTACTGATCTTATTGACTTGTTTACAAATGGATGCTCCAACAGTTTGGATGCTGATGGTCTGTCTTCTGGATTGGGTTTTACACACTGGCTTATAAAATCACGAGCATCCTTTGAAAGAGAATTTGGAATTGCTGGTGATTCCCCCTTACCAATCCTGTATAGAGCTTGTGTCTGCATAACAAGTAGCAACAGAATGGGGTTAAGCATAACCAATAGTTCAGAAAATCGAGTACATATAGCCATATAATTCGAGAAGCAACTCGAATTTGCAGAAGTCAATACTAAATGTCCTCACCCATTCAAGGTCAGGATAGGGTATTTGGCGTGTCAACATCTCTAGGACGGTACAACCGAGACTCCATATGTCAGCTGCAGGCCCATACGTCTTTTTTGGATTGACAACCTGAAAATTTAGATTTTAGTGCTTCCATTTAGAATGATCTTAAAGTGTAGATCCAAATTGTATATGCTGTCATCCAGCAACCATGATTGTTCGCCAGTACATTAAGTACACATGAAACAATGCCTATGTCAAATCAATGAACTGTCACTTAATCACACTAAAATATCAACTCAGCTACTATATTAAGGACAAACTTTGATTAGACTGCACCAGATGTTTGACAGATCTGTAATAACATCACTGAGGTAGGGGCATAGGGGATAGGGCACTACTCCCAAGTAATATTTCAATAACTTAGCTCTATTACTTCAAGATTATTATTCTAGACAAATCACTGATGGTAAACATAAGGCAAACAAAATGTAAGAATGTTCTAATCTCAAGTCGAGTTTATGGTGGTTACCTCAGGTGCCATCCAATAAACAGTTCCTTTGCATGATTTAACTGCATTGAATTTGGTAATCTGAAAGGGAATTGATAAAACAATTTTGTATTAGAGAAAGTGTTAGCGGATAAATTCACACAAAAAAGGGCAAAATTTGCAGCATGCAATCAACCTCCTTTGCGAGTCCAAAATCTGCAAGTTTCACTGATCCATTGGCATGCACCAGAATATTTGCGCATTTAATGTCTCTGCAATATCACAATTCAAACCATAGTTCAGAACATACGTATATACAATAGTACGTTGATATAATTCTGCAGTACTTTTCAGGTCGATGTGTAAAATACAGGTATTAGGCTTTGCTTGCAGTTCAAACTAATGCGCACATAATTGCCCGTATTTGTTATTTCCAGTAATCTGATTCGTTACACTGAATAGCACCATTATAGGTATAAGAACTTAACTAATTTCATTACCTATGAACAATGTTCCTTTCATGGAGATAAGTCAACCCATTTAGGATCTGTCTTGTATATGCAGAGACATGAGTATCACGCAGGCGATATTTCTGATATAACAATGCAAGGGATCCTTGGGTCACTAATTCAAGGAAGATGTAAAGCTTTGAATCTTCCTGCAATAGTAACACAGTTAGAGGGTCATTAATCTAATAGCCTAAGCATGCATACAGGGGGCATAAAGAAAACAATGAATTTCTATGCACACAACATATATTATACCAACAGCATGATAAACTGAAGCTACTTACTTTGTCTGTTCCATAATACTGCACTATATTCTCATGCTCAAACTGGCTCAGAAGTGCAATTTCCTGGAAAGATAAAAAAAAAAGATAAAAGAGGTCAGAATTTGCAACACTTATGTTCTTTTGAGGAAATTGGGCATAGTTTGAAAGCGGGAGCCATCTTAAGGCCACAGAGACCAAGGGATCAAATCTCAGGAAATCACAGTAGAAGCCAAAAACAATGGTGCTATCTTATAGGCCCATGCATTGCCATGTAATCTGGGATAAATTAACAGACAACCCATTGTAGGGGTTGTCTTTTAAATTACTATATCATAATTCCAAAATACCTTAATTTGTGCATAGAATGTAACATAGCAGAAGACGTGAGTTACAGGCAGCAACAACTCTACAATGATGCACGAGTAGTCTTATAGTACCAAATTTTAGCTTATGGGGCGGTTGCTTTACGAAAGAACAGCCTCATTCTCTTAAGTCTCAACTCCCTCTCTCCACCATATCATAAAAAAATCATATATGGCATCTGCTGCATGAGATGACCTATGAGGCGGCTCACATGTACAGATATACTTGTCCTAAATAACCTTTCAACCTATCATGAGCTGTGCTATTCAAGTTGAAGAACGCAGCAGATGCAATTCATGATAGGATGGTAAACTGCCAGTAATAGATTAAATCTGTCATAGTATTGAGAGAGAGAGAAAATAGTAAAACAAACCTGCTCAAGCTGAAAGATACACTGCTTCGCATTGCTCCCTTGATCAAATAAGTTTACTTCTTTGACAGCAAAGAAGACACCCTCACTGATAATATGACACAGAAGAAAAGCATGTAAGAGACTTCAGGGGGCTTGCAACAGGAAAAACAAGAGCAGGCTAAATAGTGAAGGGAACCATCCCTATTGCACATTGGTAGGAAAAAAAAGGACAAATCTTAAATTGTTTCATCCAGGACAATAAATTAGGTTAAGTTGTTCCCAGAGCTGAATATCCAAGTTATCATGACCAAAGAACACATAATCATGTAAAACAAATTTTAACCACATTTCTATATCGAAATAAAATCAAGGATCTAAAAAGAACAGAAAAAATCGAGTGGTTGTCAAATCAGTCTCTGCTGATCCATAAGTCATGAGTGCAACATTTTGGCACACTAATATGTCATGATCCCATGTATGATTGAGGAAATGGTACGTCGAATTGCATGTGACAATGATTTTAGTGGAGATCTTTGCCTAATACTTAGGATCACATTCGTTTAGTTGTAGAAGACTACCATGTAACTAATTCAATTGTTACTTACTAGTAGGTTGTGCTTAGTGTCTAACATTCAGAAATGGACCTAGTAAGTTCTAATCAGCAATAGAATCAATTCTGTGAAACCAAGATTAATCGAGGCTTCTAGCTGTACCTTACACTACGCTATGGAGTATGGACAGGGCGTAGCATGTTAGATTGATTATTCCAAGCAACTAAACAGCACGGAAGAGCAACTGAATTATATCTTTAGAGCACTTACTCGCTGATGCCTTCATAGACTGTCCCAAACGAGCCACTACCCAGGAGCACCCCTCGGCTCCACGATCGGATCCTCCTCCTAAACCTCCCATTCGGCGAGATATAGAACATGGATTCTGTGGTGGTGCTTGAGGTCTCGTCATCGTTGGTCGTTGACAGCGAAGAAGTACCAGTGAAGCCCTCGGACGACTCCTCCAGGCTAAGATCGTCCAACAGCAACGATACCGCCGCAGCCTCATCGTCATCCTTCTCAACTGCATCCCTGTGTCCAAAACGACGGCCAGATCTGCTCGCGGGGGCGTCCTCTTTCTCATCCGGCGCGAACGACCGCAAGATATCCCACGTGGATCCGACGCCGCAGACAGCTGGCAGCGCCATCGAAGGCGGTGGCTTGAGCACCGGCGGCGGGCGCACGCCCTTGATCCCTCCCCCTCCCTCCCCAGCTGCCCTCCTCGCATCCGGACAGGTGGGCTCGGGCGGCGGATCCAGGCGTGCCGGCCGCTCCGGAGCTTCGATTGCGCCGCCGTCCCTCCCCGTCGCGGCCGGTAGCTCCGGGTCGGCGTCCGCAGCCTGGGCGGGCTCGTCGGCACCCACCTGACAGAGCGGGGAGTTCCGCTGAGGGGAAGGGGAGTCGTGGTTGGGGCCGCGTGCGGAGGAGGGGGAGCTCGAAGCGGAGGCGGAGGAGCGAACGGCCTTGTGCGCCTCCCAGTCGGCGAGCGGGATGGCGAAGTCGTCGGGCCCGGACAGGCCGAGGCTCTCGCACAGGAAGCGGAGGTCCCCGCCGCCGTCGCCGCTGCCGCCGATGCGGAAGCTGTTGACGAGGTCGAGGGAGCAGGCGACGGAGGCGGCGAGCGAGGCCGGTCCGGACCCCGGCGCCGACGCGGCGGGGCGCGGGGACGGCGGGTACTGGCAGTAGTTGGGGGCGGTGTAGCCGATGTTCTTGGACGCGTTGCGGCGGTCGAGCCGGCGGAGGCGGCGCCTGGAGGAGCCGCCCGACGGCGACGGCGCGGGGTCCTGCGCGGCGTGGGGCGGGCCCATCGGCGGCGGCCTCAGCTCATGGGCTGCCGCCCTGGAAGACGCGGGAGCGGGGGGCGAGGAACGAGGAGAGAGAGAGAGAGCGCGCCGAAAGCGAGAGCTCGGCTTGGGGACGCGGGCAGACGGCAATCGGGGGGATTTTTTTTGTTTGGTTGTACAGTAGTTGAAGTTGAGCCGCGGCTGCCTGGCTGGGGCTTTTGGGTTTTTCGGTGGGTGATGACTGATGAGGTGGAGCCGTGGTAGCGGACTGTGGAGATGGTGCATTGACTCGCATCTTTTCGCCGCTGCGGCCCCCGGTCGGGTCAGCGACGCGACACGGCAACCGCGGGCAGCAGCTGGGGTCGCGCCGCGCGCCTCTTGGCGGTGAGGTGAGGTGCGGTGCGGCGCACCCGCGCTGGCCGCCTGGCGCGGGGTAAAAAGCGTCGTCGTCGGAGACGCCGGACGGCAGGATGGGGGGTCTCGGCGAGCGATGGCTCAGCGGCCGCCGAGCAGGGGGCCGGGCGCCGCGGGGTGGCTGCCCGAGGCAGATCGCGGTGCGGCGACGGGTGGTGACGTGAGGGCAAACGTCAGTGGCGAGCTCAGCAGCTGATGGCTAGGCACGTGGACAGATGCGCCAGCCAATATCCTAACTGTGTGTCAGTGATGAGCTCAAACAGCCGATAGTGTTGCGTTGGCACGTGCGTGCTTGTTTGGTTGTCCCTGCCAGATGGGGAGACAGTGTGGCATGTGAGTACGTGCATGCTTGGTGGACTCATCAATCACGCCCTCATCATATACGTAGTCTTCATAGATTGTCCAGCAGCCAGATGCGGGAGCGTTTGGATGTGCTGAATGTATTGGTTTCTCTCATCAAACAGTACCTTGCCAGATGCGTATTGTGCAGTCTTGTTTCTTTGTCAAGAATCAGCTGGAACCGATATCAGCTTTACCTGCACCGGTGAAACGCCTAAAATCATATAATCATATAGTATAGGATGAAATGAAATACGGATAAAACACCCACTTCCAATGAAAATAAAACACACACTTTAAATGAAAAATTTATTCTAAACTTTATAAGAATTTAATTTTATGACTTATAGAGAGTCGGTAATCGTGTTAAGAGAATTTCATTATTTCGCCTCTCCTATTGCTATGTCATTAAAAGTACATATTTAATATGGATGAAACTCTAGCCTAAGCGGACACATAGACAAACACAATCAAATGATAAGCACATGCAATTAATTAATCGGTAACAACTTGCAAAGCACGGGGGAATTCTGCACGAGCGACCACCACGCGTACAGGTGCAAATGTGCAATCTCTGGTGCATTGTCATTCTCCAAGGCTCGGTAGCTTTCATGAAGTTCATTGGATGTTGGTACTGTGTGATGCCTAGACGCGGTGCCTCCTTGCTGCTGTGGCCGGTACGTTCCCAGGGCAGCGTAATCCAACCGCACCGCAGGCTCAGTGCACATCCCCCAGGCAGCAGTAATAACACGGCCAAAGCGGAGGCGTTTTACCGCCACACGACCGACGACGACCTGGTCGTGCCATTACCGCCCGGCCACGGCCACACCCAGATCACTGTACTGTGGCTGTGTGCATGATGGAGCTGCAGGCAAAGCTGCGTGCCGTGTTCCCGCGGCAATCCTTGATGTTACTGTTTTCGTTGCATTTGGAAACCTTTTTTTTTCCCTGCGAGGTTTTCTTTGTGTTGAAGTCTGCTGCTGCTGCTACTACTATTCACCGGCGCTTTGAGGTTTGTGGTCAACCTCCAGGCCGGCGCGCGGTTGCACCTTCAACGACAGGCACGCGCAGTCTTGCTCCATGTTCAATGGCTTGTTTCTCGCACCAAAGTCTTTGACCACGCATATAGGAAATCATATAGTACTACCATATCATCGGCGCGTTTTTTTTTACCTTACGCACATACAGTAGCCCGTTAATTTGACGCAGGGACGGCGCCCTTTTCTACAAACTCTGCATGCCAACGAACATTGGCAACTGACTGCTCCGGCGGCCGCACCATGTCCATGTCCATTCTATAAAGTGCGCACGATGGCAACAAGCCAAGAACGCTCCTGTTGAAACGGAACTTGGAAGCACCCTGGAAACCGCGGCTACAGTGGTACGTAAGCACAAGCAGATATCTGGCTAGGCCGCTAGGGCAAATCACGGCAACTGCTTTTCTTGGGGGGGGGGGACAACGACAACAGGAAAAGCAAGGCAAAGTGCAAAGAAAGGCGTGAGGATCTCCGAGACCCCGAGAGCAATTTCTCCTA
>DXKC01011468.1:0-10249 GCA_031170775.1 Cymbopogon citratus
ATCCATCAGCAGCACTGCATATTCTGGACGCCTAATGTGGCATGTCCGGCGATGACTTGGTGACAGGCGCAACAGGTCAAACAATAGCCACAAGATTTTGTCCGAATCTTATCAGACACCGTGACAGAGCGAGCCATTGACCTTGCTGCTATATATGTGTATCCAGGAGAGGGTCGTCAGATCAGCAGTTTTGTATATGCACCGAGTCGACGGCCGCCATACCTGTGCCGCCAATGGATTGTTATGCAGATATCTCTCTAGAACACCTGACATTTCTAGAACACTTAAGACAGATGCCCTTCTCCTCATTACTTTTATCCACTAATAATACCATCTCTTAAATACTATATATAATGCTTATTGGCTAAGCAGCTGACTGAAGCAAACAGCCACTCGTGTCCTCACTTGGACATGCCCTTCTCCAGCAGTCAGCGGCCGACGGATGCTGACGTGTACCATCTTGTGTTCTTCTCGATCAGTGGTGAGTGGTGACAGATGAGATGCGACTATTATCTGGATGCATGATGAGATTATATGGTATATGGAGTCGTCAGCTGTCAGATTAACTAGGGTGATGGAGACAAGAGAGTTGACCGCCAATCCGTGCGTGCCATCTGCCACGCTGCCATGGCAGCTTGCGCTTTTTTTTTCCAGAACTGCACCTCTCTTTCATGGCCTGTTGAGGAGTGCACGCAGATAGGAGCTTGATCACGACCTGCCTGCGTGTGCATCTTCCCTCCCCCTGAGGCTCTGACCAGCACACTATCTGATGTTCTAGTCTGCATCATCCATCCATTCGGAGGCTCTGACCAGCACACTAAATGACGTGGCTCAACGCAGTCTGCATGCTACAGAAGACCTTCCCTCGGATCATATAAAGTGTATGGACGCAGAAGAGTCTGCCTAATTCATGAGAGACAGTGGCAGTCAAACAATCTTTAATCATGAAAGGTACCGCCAGGCTAGTAGCATACATTTCTCCATGAACAAACAAAAGGTCAATGGTTCTGGAATCATTACCTGTAGCCTCCTGTCCCTGTACGGATCAGGTGGGAGAAGGCCTGCTTGACTTAAAACGTGAGAAAATAGGCGGGGAATTTCGTACAAGGCCTGCGTTCACACCTGAGACTGGGATATCCAGAGGCACTCCAAATTTGACATGGCCATGCTGATTGTACGGTAGGTTCTTCTAAGTTCTAACCCTCGCCCTGAAAGTTCTGAATATACCTGCAGCCACTGAGATTTTTCAAAGGATCAGTTTCTCAACTATGGAATTTAATACCCTTGGACAATACAATTTGAAAACATCACAGGTTGGCCAACCTAATTGCTGCTGCTACAGAGAACCCAGCAGCAAAGTTAGAAATATGATATGAACAGCACAGTGGCAGAATCTCATACGGAACCCTCCTAAGTTAAAACAGAGACTTCTCTTAGAGATTTTAAAGAAAATCAGGGGCCATGAATGCAGACTAGATTGTCAAACAGTGCCTCGTGTGAAGATTGAAATGATGACTAACAGTGCATGTACAGATTATATGTTATGCCAAAAAAGAGACCAAACTTGGCAACCGGGCTTCAGGGTATTTGCATCCACATCAATGCATCCCCAAATCCCAACCCAGAACCTAATCTGCTGGTGTTATGGAGATAACCAGTGCATCCCAGGGAAGAAGGCTCTCCAGAAGAGGTACACATTCCCCATCCCATAAAATAATAATAAAAAAATCTGTCAACGGATGAATATCACCATCAAATTTCTCTCCTTATAACGAATCTAGGAATCACAGGGTAATGGCCTGGATGTCCACAGAGCATGCCACCCTGGGTGGGCAACATGTAGGGAAGTGGGTATTATGTGAAACGAAATCTTCTAACCTGATTTTTGTATGACTAAAAGTAAATCTAGCAACACAGAGGAAACAAATGGAGGATAAAACTGTAGAAGTACAGATAGGAAAAAAAATGGAATTATGGGAGAAAAAAGTCTTCTAACCTGATTTGCAAACAAAGATGATACAATCTGGTAGTGGTATATTACATTGTCTCTGCAATCTGCATCAGCTCAAGAATCAAATCAAATAAGTTAAATAGATGACACCAGAATTAGGTAACTACAAAAGGAAAGCAAATAATCACATCAGAATTACAAAATTGGAAAATGGTACGGAGAAATAAATAGGAGTAATATGCAGGATCTTTGCCCACTTGTCTTGCAGAGAGGATAAAAAACCAGAAGCTGCCAGGCAGTTTCACCATTCACCTGCTTCTTAAGGCAGTTTGCACAGCGAGCGAGGAACGCCCACAGTGGCTTGAGCCTGGGTCTGGGGCATCACAGTGCACACTATACAAGGCAGAAAACATAATTTCAATTAAATATAATAATCCCATGAGACAAGGTAGAGAAAAAGCTCCTAAATATTAACAGTTACATCTTCAGTACAAACAAAGATAAACAGTTATCTCAGTACTTCAGTCTAACCAACATCAGTGAGCAACTGGAAATTTTTACCAATTTGACACAGCCAACTTAGCAATAGGAAAAAATGATTGATACGAATGGTCAACCACAGGTAAGGAAACAGCAGTGTTATGTGAAAAGAGATCTTCTAACCAAATTCTGTAAGCAGAAGTGATACAAGCTTAAGAAAAATAGTGCAAATAAGCTTCAGAAAAGAGTGCAGAAATGATCTGGTAGTGGTAGATTACTTTGTATCTGCTATCCACATCAGCTTAAGAAGCAAATTAATTAATTAAAGTAGGTGATAATTTACTGAACACAGAAGATTGTATCAAAGTACAAAGAGAAGCACTAAAACAAGTTGGTACAAAAAGCATAGAGGCAACTGACAATTAGTGGAAGGAAACATCACATTTTCATCATCATCTGGAAACTAGTGTCAAGATTCAGGGAGGTAAATTGAACCTGTTTCCAGTATAAAACACAACCCACCAAAACTATTATTGCACGATAGGAGCGAGGTTAAATGAACAGATTTTGTTTTAACTGAATGTACAGTGATAATTATTACACAAGAAAGTTTGCAACAATTTACCAATCAAGTTCTTTTCCATGCCCCACATCCACCATTTTGAATTTACAGCTTCCATGTACACTATATACTCTGTTAGTGGCACGTAATCATACAGCAAATACGGTGGGGATATAAACTGTACAACCATCAATCGGAACCCTGGAATATCCACAGGCTCAAGACGGAACCAAGAGCCTAGTGCTATTCAAGACATGCAGGCATAATGCTATGCAAATCGTGGCAATTACCATGGACCTAACACTCATATGCCTCAAAGCACGCAATCCAGCCCCAATTGTGGCATCACCTCCAGCTCTTGCACCAGCGTGCAGTTTCCACAGCACGAACTCCAGGAACGACTGCACTGCCTCAAATGTCGCCCTGCCTGTTAAATCCAGAGCAAGTCTGCGGTTGCTTGGCACCGCCAGCGCACTTGACACTGTCTCCACCCACCCTTCACCAGCCTCACCATTGTTGCCGGAGCCAGAGCTGCCGGTGCCACTGGCATTTCCACTGGTATTACTGGACAGTACGCCATGTGAGGTCTTGACCAGTGTCTCCACTGAGGTGCTGCAGAGCGCTACGAAAAGCTCTTGCAGCCTGGCGCCGTAATCAGGATTGGTGGCGGCGGCGAAGAGCTGATCGTAGGTGTTGATGTGGATGGTCTTCTCTATGAAGACACCAACGGCGGTGGCCGTGAAGACCTCAACCCAGCTGCGGATCGCCCTCTGGCCCCTCGGTGTGGTAAGGGCATCGACCCAGCTCGCCGGCGATGCGTCCGTCGCGGAAGGCTGGGGCGGGGCCGAGTAGAAGGCGAGCACGAGGTGTCGACCGAAGCTGCCAGCGACGGCGGACGCGAGGCGCTCCCCGTCGGGGGAGAGCACCCTATCCAGCACGCGATCCGAGAGCGAGACTTCGCCTCCAGGGGCGACTCCGGACCCCGGCGCGGCGGCGTAGTAACCGCGCAGCACGCCGGCGGCGAGGGCCCCGGATATCGCGGACGCGGACGCGGACGCCTCGGGCGAGGCGGCGAGCTTGGAGACCTGCTTGAGGGTCTGGGGAACCTCGTCGGAGTCGGAGCGGAGGAAGGCCGCGAGGTCGGACGCCACGGCGGCGGCGGCGTCCGCGACGGAGGCCAGCGCGGAGGCGAGGCGCGCGAGGCGGCGGCGCCGCGCCGCCACGGCCGGGTGGCGGTAGATCAGGTAGCACCCCGCGGCGGCGCCCGCGTAGAGGAGCCAGCGGCGGCGCCGCCGCGCGAATGCGAGCGCAGCGCGGCGGTGGTACATCGCGGTGGCCGGAGGTGCGGATGGGGAGACTAGAGGCGGGGCCAAGAAGACGTGGGCCAACTGGATTGCTTTTGCTTCCGAGTGCGGACAACGGGCTGAAAAACTTGGATCCAGGAGGCCCATAAAAGGCCCATCTCGAAAGGATTTCAGACTGGCAAACGCGGGCCCTCTAGTCTCTAGCGAACGTCGGCCACTACATACTCCCAAAAAAAAATCTGCTAAAATAAAGACGAAATAGCCATTTCGGTCCCTCAACTGTCACCAAAGACTCAAATTGACCGCTGAACTATCAGAACATCCGTTTTGGTTCTTAATCTTACTATTTGGACTCAATCTCACACATTCACCTAATAGCTGGACACGTGGATAGATAGAGAATACTAACAATTAAGAAATACTAACAATTTCTTAATCAAGTGAGTATCCTTAAATCGATAATGAAGTATATTTTATAGGTAATCCATTTGGAGAACCGCTGATGCATTTTCGTCAAAGTTTATAAAACACTGGAGGTGCTCTTATAAAGGTCTGACTAGTTTCAATCCTAGTGTCGCATTGTTTTGTATGTGTTTTTTGTACTAAATGTTTGCATTTTTTCTTATAAGTTTGATCAATTTTTTTTTTAAAAAAAATATGACTCATAGATTGTACTTTTTGCGAGAGGAGGGGGCAGAGGGAGTACACACTATCTTTATCCTCTACGTTTAATCAAAGTATAAGTTTGTAAGAAATAATATCAACATGTATTTCTTTGAATAGGTACCTGCAGTAGAAAAATATAAATTTGCAAAAAAAAAAATCTAATATTACTTATTTAAGATATACTGTTCACTGTTTTATTTATATTTTTTTTTGAAAGGTGGGAGTAATCATTGGGCAGGAAAAAAAGCAGAAGAATAGAGGTGATGTGATGGATAAGTCAACCGCCTCAAGAACAGGTGCAGGCGCGGCACTCGGCACGGCGGCGTGCGCAACAGGGGAGCGTGCGCGGCCGGCGGCGCCGGGGACGACGAGGGAAGCGCCGGTGGAACAGGCCGCCCGGCTGGCCGTGTACTAGCTAGAGTAGTATATTCACGGGGGCGAACGGGCAGATCGAGGCAGGGCGGCATGGCCACGGCACGGTGCAGGCTCTTGTTTTGGACTCCCGACGAGCCTGCAGATCGAGTGCCAAGGTCGGCGTGCCCGGCCGGAACCCCACCCCACCACCGCGACACACTCGCCGATCGCCGCCCGCACACACTTCGCCATTAAAGACGAGCATCGTGCTGCGCTGGCCGCGAACTCCAAGACATGAGAGTAGGAGTATGCATGGGCATGATAATCGTCGTCCTGACTGAGAGTAATTAACAACGCTGCAGCGTGCTTGTTGTAAGAAAAGAAAAAGAAACAATATGCTTGGAGAAGAGTCAGTCAGTCAGAGCGGAGCGTTTGCAATTTGCAGGGTATAAACTATACTGTAGACAGATCGTAGCGCTCGTGGTTCCGTTCCCGGTACACGTACCTATGTCAGTCAACCACAGCGCAGATGGCATGGCTTGGCGCCACACACACAGTGACACATAGCTGAGTGATTAGCTAGACCGCACTGATGTGGCCGATTGAGATCACCACGACGACAACACACACACACACACACAGCAGCAACAGGTAGCAGTGTTGGATCCGAGTCGAATCGCCACGCCGCAGCCCGCAGCAGATTGCACCGCCCCACCAAGACCTCAACTTTCCCCAAAGTCTTCGCCGTCCGTCTCCGCCGGGCCCTCCACTCCACCACTCACTCTATCGTCTTCTCGTCTCCATCGCGCCGCGCGCCATAAGTAGCTACCTAGCTGCCGCGCTCCATAGTCCACACCACAAACAAGCATCCCTCTCGAAGCCGCCCACTTCGATTCCTCCCAGACTTCACCGACTCCTCGTCCCAAACCTTTCCTTTCCTTCCCTCCCAGTAGCTACTAGCTAGACCGCCGGCGCCGCCATGGCCACCAAGCACAGTATGGCGGCCACCGCAGTCCTGTCCCTCGTCCTGCTCGCCCTGGCGGCGGCAACGGCGGCCGGCCACAACGGCGGCTTCCACCCCAACAACAACAACCACAACCCAGGCGGCGACGTCGGCGCCGGCGACCCGGGCGCCTTCTTCGCCGAGATGCCGTGGTTCGGCGGCGCGCGGCCCGGCGGCGGCGGGGGGCCAGGCGGTGCCGGCGCCGGGTTCTTCGGCGGGTGGGGCGAGGGCGGGCTCGGGTACAAGCGCGGCGCGGTGGTGCCGCCGTCCACGGTGTGCCCGCAGGACGGGCCGTGCCGCGGGAAGCGCCTCACCTGCCCGCCGCGCTGCTTCCGGACCTTCAGCTACGGCGGCAAGAACGGCGGCGGCGGGGGCGGTGGAGGTGGGTGCAGCTTCGACTGCACCACGCGATGCGCCGCCACCTGCTGAATCTGATACTGAGGTCTGAGCGCCATGCTCTCAGTCTGCAAGGAATAGCTAGCTACTGATAGTCTGATACAGTACTCCTCTACTTGGCATGCAGTGTAGTGCTTGGCTAATGTATGGATTAATAACTGTTACTAGTAGTATCGGCATGAGTTAGTTTAGTTGGTGCTTTTGTTGCTGTTGTGATCGATCGTGATGAGATTTATGCATGCATGTGTGTCTGTAAATTTGATGTCTGTCAGACTTTTGATCAATAAAGAGGAGATGAATAAAGGGTGCCGTGAAATCTGTAGGCGATGAATGGATGAATAATACAGGAATTGAGTCTGAAGCAGATGATGATGATAGAGAAAATATATGAAAGGAAAAATGGCATGTTCGATTCTTGGAACACAGGAATTTGAAATGGTTGCAGGATAAAAAGAGTGAAGACAATGAAACTACTACTCTGCCTCTCTCTCTCTCTCTCTCTCTCTGGTTGGGATCCGGCTCCGTCTCTCTCACGCGCATCTCTGACTCTGTTCTCTTGTTTGCTTTGTCCTTGGACACCTGACATCTTCTTCATACAAACGAGTGTGTTGTGTGATTCGAAAACAATGATGATCGTGTCATGTGTATCATGCAGTAATATAGTAATATACTAATATATCTCCTCAGCAGGTGATTGATGGAGAGTTTATCCATCACCATCAGTCGCCAGTTCGCCACCACCCTGTGTGTAATCGCAACGACAACGAACTTGGGCGCCGGCTGGGCTTCCTCGGCAATACGCGATGCAGGGAACTAGTGGCTGGGCGCGCGCCTTCGCGCGCTCGTGCAGTCACATCCGAAGACCAAACTGGTTTGTGAGATGGATTAGCATAAGGTGGACAGATTTTCAATACAAAAGATTGTTTTAACATTGTATAACTAGTTCTTACATCACATGATGAGTTGTGATCATGTACTGATATTGTAATGTTATGTAGCACGGTACGGTTGACAAACAGATCCGAAGGAAAGCAATCCGGTGGCCAGGGCGTTGCACCAAACAGTTTGTAACTGTTGTGACAGTGGAAGAGTGAGAATTAGTTTTAGGAGGTCATACCTCATGATCTGCAAAGTACATGGTTAAGCAAGAAAAGAAAGGACATATTATTAATTCTGAAAGCATGGAACTCCATGGATAAAAGGATTACATATATTAAATGTAACCAAATCTTATGACAGTGTATGCACTCACCAAAAGAGGCAGATATGACGGAACCCAATGGGTACAACCTGTGCCCGAGTGGCCTGTAAATACTGGGAATTAGTTCTAGAGGACCGTAACTCTTGATTGCCAAACGACACGTTGAATCA
This sequence comes from Cymbopogon citratus, assembly GCA_031170775.1. Classification (NCBI taxonomy): domain Eukaryota; kingdom Viridiplantae; phylum Streptophyta; class Magnoliopsida; order Poales; family Poaceae; genus Cymbopogon; species Cymbopogon citratus. The sequence continues at coordinate 8,088 of DXKC01011468.1, forward strand.
TAATAGTAAGGACCTATTATAAATGGTAAAGCATGAAATCGTATGGACTGGTTATAAGAATGGTGGTGTGACATATGCAGTCTAAAAATACACAGGAAGCAAATGATCTGGAGGAGGCCAATAATAACACATATATCGTGTAAAAGAACAGATCAGCGAGCTTTTATGAGGATATCGAAACATTTTAGGAAAAAAATGAATGGCAGCAGATAACAATCATTTGCAAAACAAAAAACAAAAAACAAATAAGGCTCAGTTATAGAGGCATACATCACTGAACCAGATAGTTTATTTATGCTGAACAACAAATACGAGGTGCCTAAGAAACAAATTAATCGTGGATATTCATGTAATGTTGGTTGTGCCCGTCAGTCACACAAATTACATGACTCCCTGCTACTCACATCTGAAGGGGAAAGGAGTTTAACAGTTGCCTCACCTCGGGTCTGTGGGCGTTGCCTGGCAGTTGAGATGTCGGTGATGCCGTAGGTCACAGTCCAGACTCCAGAGGGCTGTGGCTGATGTGATACCATAGATTAAGAACAAAATCGATATAGGGACATAAGAACCAAAACAATTTTAGGGAGCTATGTATGAGAATGTATATCCAATTTACGATGTGTGCATTACAGTTTAGCCTATTCATGAATTCAGCACCCAATTTAGGATGTCTGCATTACAGTTTAGCCTATTCATGAATTCAGAACCAGTAGAACTTTTGGCCCAAACAGGTAGAAGATGGTTGGCGCTCAGTAGAACAGCAAATAAGCACCAAAGCGGTCAGGCCATACCAGTTGGTCTCTACGACTACGCCAAAGGATTAAAATATATTGGAAAATCTCTTGACTCAAACAGTTATCATATGTATGAATGGAAAATGATTTCTGGAAGTAGCGGCCTGCCTGGTAGATATATAAACCTCTAATATATATACCACATTAGAGTTAATCAAGAAAACAAATATTTGAGAAATTATATGGAAGCACGAAATAGAGGGTAAGTACAAAGAAACTGCCACACCATTAGTTGGGACAAGCCTCTGCTGAGGAGGGCAATTCATAATTGCTGAGGGCAATTTTGGTGCAAAGAAACACTATCGAGGCGTATTCTAATACCTATGTGCAATGTTACCTCGAAGTGGCCTCACTAAGTCAATAATCTCATATTATGCAGCATATGCAAGAAAGCAACATTCACCATTATCTGTACAATAGATTGAATACTTTCATCAAGGTTAGTTTCATGTAAAGAGGGCCATGGTGTGTGGTAGCCTGGTAGGGGAACATGCTTTTTTATACCACAGGAAACACCTCAATTATAGTTATATATATTTGTAGTTATATAGACCCACCTCAATTACAGTTTATACTACAGGAAACACCTCAATTGGAGGAAATTCCATGACTCAGGTGTAAAGAATCTAAAAAAATGCCAGTGCTGGATATAAAAGTAGGGGTACAGACACGTAACCCTACAATTAAATTCAGTTTTGGCATCTAAAATGAATCCCCATGATGTTGCAGGTTGATTAGTTTGATTAAGATGGATGCTCATATAACATGGAGGGGTAGTATGCATCGGCCTTGTGCTTCACCTACAGAAACTAACCTGTGCACAAATGCTTTGTATTTTCAGCATGTGGCACAAAGCCAACTAAAATGAAAGCATAGAACAGTTTGAGTGAGCAACAATATATTAGCAATGTATGTTGAATCAAGGAAAAGAATAGATTGTACAAAATCAAGCAGAACAATCATGGAACTCTTGGTAACTATAGTTAATTAACTTGCCATTTTTCTTTGTTGAATACAATACCTCCTTCCTCAGCGCCTTTACTGTGAAACTGATCTGTACATTGGAGACTATCGACACCTGTAGTTTTGGGCTGTCAGCAAATAATATGTAGCAGCTCAGGGATTTGTAGGCTGTAAAAAAATGTGGTATAAATATTAAGAAAGTACAGTATCTGACATCAATTTAAAAGCATTAAATTACACTAAAGCATGATTTAGGAACGACACAAAGAAGAGAAATTTCGAAATTTAACCCGTTATTCGCACGCCCCTCACAATATAACCCGCAATTCGCACGCCTTTTGAAATATAACCCGGATCGTGCGAATTCTTTGGAAATTTGACCATTTCGGGATTTTACCTATTTCT
>DXKC01011475.1:0-12448 GCA_031170775.1 Cymbopogon citratus
TCCATGCATGGCAGCCAGGCAAAGAGGCAAGATGAGTATGTTGAGGTGGTGGTGGAACTACAGAAATGTGTATATGTGTGCATGGAGATGGCTAGCTGGAGATTTGAATCGTCGTGCCTGACTGACACGGGATGGAAGGAGAGATAATCAAAATTTAGCATGCACGCTAATATTACGTGAAGGATATATGGCTGCTAGCTTTACATGCAAAGAATAAGGCCTAGCAATTAATAGACCATAAGAAAAAGGAGAAAAAAGGAAAGAATATGAATCTAGTCTAGAATAATGGACCATAGCTTTTTAGGACAAGAAAGAAGTGATCACGTGAAGAGAATATGAACTAGTTAATGAGTGAACAAGATTAATTTGGCACCAGATGACAAGGTTTTTTTGTCAAACAAGGATTGAAGAATTTGACTAAGATTTTAAAAATTATATTTAAATTACTTTTTCATGGACATTTAAAGCTCAAACTATTTTTTTGATAACTTTATAAATAGAACTTTGCTTTCTTTAAATAAATATAGCAAAAACCTATTCGAGGCTTTATCAAATTTTCTAAATTCATTTTTCACTCAAATAAATTAATGCAAACCAGCATGAATGCAAAACCCATAGGAAAATTGACTTATAAAGTTTTACAAAAAGCATTTTTAATTGACAAAATTTGATAACAAACTAACTAAAGCTTCAATATTTTTAGAAAAAATATTAAATCATTTAGTTTATTTAGTGTTTTTTACGCACAACCCAAAATGGAAATTTTGGGGTGTGACACTGATTCATGGACAACCGACCTGATGATAACAGGAACTATCATAGAACTCGGAATGACTATCGATCAAACGACAAAAGACCAAGGCAAGATCATATGATCGCTACAACAGAAAGCAAGAAGAGATTCAACAATGGTCGCAGCAATTACAACCGCAACTACAATGACCGACGCAGCTACAAAGAATACGTAGAACACAAAGCTCAGAAGATCAAAGAATTTGAAAACTTACCATGCCATTTCCACCGAGAAGCAAGGCACAGATTGATCGATTGCTCAACATTCAAAGAGAAGTACGACAACAAGCCATACAACCATATACATAGGGAAGAAAAGAAGGAAGAAGAACCAAAGAAGGAAGAGCCAAAGGTAGAAGGAAATTATCAAAAACCTGAGAGACAACTCGTGGTGATATTCTCTGGAGTACCCAACACAAGGGGGAATCAACAAATCAAGTTGGCTCATAGAACAATAATGGCGGCAGAACCTGCAACACCAAGATATCTGGATTGGTCAGAATATCCGATACACTTTTCAAGGGAGGATCAATGGACAAGTGCAGCAAACACAGGGAGCTATCCACTAGTGCTTGCACCAACCATAGTAGGAGTAGCGGTAACAAAAGCACTCATAGGCGGAGGAGCTGGACTAAATATCATATTTGCAGATACTCTACAGAAGATGGAGCTAGACTTCGAGGGATTGATCAAACCAACAAGCACTCCTCTCTATGGGATCATTCCTGGTAAAGCAGCAATGCCACTTGGACAAATCACGTTACTAGTAATCTTTGGAACACCAGAAAAATATAGGACGGAATTCATCAAGTTTGAAATCATAGATTTTGAATCATGCTACCACGCAATACTTGGAAGACCCGCTCTGACAAAATTCATGGGCGTACCACATTACTCGTACTTATTACTCAAGATGCCAACCACAAAAGGAGTCCTTACACTAAGAGGGGACCTAAGAAAAGCATTCGACTGTGATGTTCAGCTATACAAATCTCAGAAAGAATCCAAGACAGAAAAGAAGGCAGTAAGATAACAGCACTAGCAAAAGCAATTGATCAAAAAGAACTCCAGATACCTGCAAAAAGACCAAGCAACTTCAAACCACCCCAGGAAGCTGAGAAAAAAATGATCGACCTGATGACCAGCAACTCAGAGAAGACGGCCATCATCAGAGCAAACCTCAATCCCAAATAGGAACTCACGCTCACCAAATTTTCTTCGGGACAACAAGGACATCTTCGCATGGAAACCGGCAGACATGCCAAGCGTCCCAAGAGAATTGCTGAGCATATCATTGACGTCAATAAAGGGTCAAAACCCATAAGACAGAAGCTGAGAAGGTTCGCACCAGACAGAAAAGCAACAATAAAAAAGGAGATCACAAAGCTCATGGTAGTAGGATTCATCAGAGAGAACATCAACCTAGATTGGCTTGCAAACCTAGTGCTCGTTGAGAAGAACTCAAAAGAACTCAGAATGTGTGAAGACTACACCGACCTCAACAGGGATTGCACAAAGGACCCATATGTGCCACCCAGGATTGGTCAAGTCATTGACTCCATAGCAGGATCAACACTGCTATTGTTTCTGGATTGTTACTCAGGATATCACCAGATCTCACTAAGACCTGAAGATCAAAGCAAGACATCATTTATCACACCTTATGGAGCTTATTGCTATGAATCAATGTTGTTTGGATTGAAGAACATAGGAGCTACGTATTAGAGGGCCATACAGACATGCTTGGGAACTCAGATCGAAAGGAATGCAGAAGCATACGTGGATGACGTAGTAGTCAAGACAAAAGAACCAGAACTGTTGATTAAAGACTTGCAAGAAACCTTTGACAACCTCAAAGCATGGAGATGGAAATTACACCCCACCAAGTGTGTATTCGGAGTACCCTCAGGACAATTACTTGGGTTTCTAGCAAGCAACAGAGGAATAGAAGCAAGTACAAAGCAAGTCGGGGCAATCATGGATATGAAGCCACCGGAAAATATCAAAGACATCCAAAAATTAACTGGGTGCATGGCAGCTCTCAACAGATTCATATCACGCCTTGGCGAGAAAGGGCTACCGTTCTTCAAACTACTCAAAAAATAGGCAAATTTGAATGGACGGAAGAAGCAGATCAAGCCTTCAAATCTCTGAAAGAATACTTGGCATCATCACCAATACTAGTACCACCAAACCCAAAAGAAGACATGATACTCTACATCTCGGCAACAAAGATGTGGTCAGCACAGCCATAGTGGTCAAAAGAGAAGAACCCGGACATGTCTTCAAAGCACAAAGACCAGTCTACTACATCAGTGAAGTACTCACCACATCAAAAGCAAGATATCCTCAAATATAGAAGATACTATACGGACTGCTCATCACATCAAGGAAGCTACGGCACTACTTTCAAGAACACAAGATTACAGTGGCCACTAATTTTCCACTCCAAGACTTGTTGCACACAACAAGGACTCAACAGGTAGGATCTCAAAGTGGGCTGTGGAACTAAGAGCACTCAACATAGAATTCAAGCCGAGGACGGTAATAAAGTCTCAAGCACTATCTGATTTCATAGTCAAGTGGACAGAAATAAATCAAAAAGAACCCCAGGCAATCACAGATCACTGGAAAATGTACTTCGACGGATCGCTAAAACTTAGAGGAGCAGGAGCAGGAGCAGGAGTACTTTTGATCTCACCAGACGGGAAACAAATCAAGTTCGTGCTATAAATACACTGACAGGCAACCAACAACAAGCTAAGTACGAAGCATTGATTCATGGACTGAAGATGGCCAGCACAATAGGAATCAGAAGATTATTGGTGTACGGAGATTCAGCAGTAGTGATCAACCAAGTAAATAAAGAGTGGGATTGCACGAAGGACAACATGAACGCCTACTGCATAGAAATAAGGAATCTTGAGAAAAATTTTCAAGGATTAGAAATTCACCACGTCCTCAGAGACAGCAACGTCGCAGCAGACATCCTAGCAAAATTGGGGTCAGATAGAGCAAAAGTACCTCCAAAAGTTTTTGTAGAAGAATTGATGGCTCCGTCAATAAAAGAACCTGAGAAGACAGAAAGGACACCGATGGAATTAGGTCAACCAGCAGAACAAGATCCAGCAAAAGTAATAATGGCAATCGAACCAGATTGGAGACCTACATTCATCAACTACATCAAAGATCATAAACTACCAAGTGACAAATACAAAGCATCAAAGATCATAAGGAAAAGCAAGAACTACGTACTAGTTGGCGACAAACTTTACAAAAGAGCAGCATCATCAGGAGTACTCTTAAAATGTGTCACAACAAGAGAAGGGGTAGAAATCTTGGATGAAATACATGGAGGATGCTGTGGAAACCACGCTGCATCAACAACACTGGTAGCAAAAGCATTCAGGATGGGATTCTACTGGCCGACTGCACTAAAGGACGCAGAGCACCTAGTCAAGCACTGCAAAAAGTGCCAAATGTTTGGGAGACAACCACACGTGCCAGCTCACAATCTGATTTGTATCCCTCCGGCATGGCCTTTCTCATGTTGGGGACTGGATCAAGTAGGGCCACTGGCAATAGCAAAAGGAGGATTCGAGTACTTATTCATCGCAATCGACAAATTCACCAAATGGATCGAATACAAACCTTTGGTTATATACAGCTCAAAAAAGGCAATAGAATTCATACAAGAGATCATGCACAGGTTTGGGATTCCAGATAGAGTCATTACAGACCTTGGATCACCATTCATAGCAAAAGACTTCCAATACTGGGCAAGAGACTGCGGGATAGAAATTGACTATGCATCAGTTGAGCACCCTCAAGCCAATGGACAGGTAGAAAGAGCAAACAGACTTATTTTACAAGGATTGAAGCCAAGATTATATGACAAGCTAAAGGATTATGGCTCTAAGTGAATAGAAGAACTACCAAAAGTAGTCTGGGGACATAGAACCCAGATAAGCAGAGCAACTGGATACTCTCCTTTTTTCCTAGTCTACAGATCAGAAGCAATATTGCCAGCAGACCTGCTATGGACATCACCAAAGATAGAACACTACAAAGAAGGAGAAGCAGAAGAAGCAAGGCAGCTTGAAATAGACACTATTGAAGAAGTCAGAGACAGCGTAATCGTACAGAATGCCAGATACCTACAAGGGCTGAGAAGACAATACAACAAGCACACAAAAGCAAGAACTCTCAAACCAGGAGACCTCGTCTTAAGACTCATCCAGAACAAGACCGGAAGACACAAGCTAATGAGTCCCTAGGAAGGACCCTATATCATCAAAAAAGCACTAGGACCTGGAACCTACGAGCTTACAACATATGAGCATATACATATTAGACAACTCAAAAAATTCTACGCATAACAAAGAAGAACTCACCATCTAGAAGACGGCTCTACGTCGACACTCACCATAACAACTCTAGAAGAACTCATAATCCAAAAAACGGCTCTACATTGACACTCGTCGCAAATATTCTAGAAGAACTCGCCGCTCATAAACGGCTCGACGAAGAACTCGCCGCTCATAAATGGCTCAACGAAGAACTCGCCGCTCATAAACGGCTCGACGAAGAACTCGCCGCTCATAAACGGCTTGACGAAGAACTCGTCGCTCATAAACGGCTCGATGAAGAACTCGTCGCTCATAAATGTCTCCACGAAGGACTCGCCGCTGATAAACGGCTCAACAAAGGACTCACCACTCATAAACGGCTCGACGAAGGACTCGCCACTCATAAATAGCTCCATGAAGAACTCGCCGCTCATAAACGGCTTGACGAAGAACTCGCCGCTCATAAATGGCTCGACGAAGAACTCGCCGATCACAACGGCTCTACAAAGAACTCTCCATGAAGAAACAGGCCTTACTATGGTTTGCTGAGGCCCCTATCCATCAAAATAGGGATAACCCTCCTAACCGGTCACCAAGAAATATCACGATCTAATGAGGCCCCTATCCAACGAGGTAGGGACAATACTCATGACCAACCGTAAAAGACGGCTCGTTAAAAGACAGCAATATTATGGTCTGCTGAGGCCCTTGCTTCTGCGTGGCGGGGACAACCCTCCCGACCAGCCGCATGACGGCTTTCCTTAGCTCAAGGCCCCAGTCCATCGAGGCGGGAACAACCCTTGAAGCTTTATGCCACAAGAGGATGGCTTTATAGTTTGGGCCCCTAGTCCATCGACGCGGGAACCGTGTTCAAACTTGCCGCAAAAGACGGCTTATTCATGGTCTACGGGCCACCGTCCACCCATGGGTACGGACGGGGAACAACCCCTAGATACGCCAAAAAAGGACGGCTACAACTCTGGTCCAAGGGTCCTAACAAGGGACAACCCTTCGACTCACCGACGACGGTCATAATATCTCAAAGAAAAAGGTTCACTCCACATAAAAGGATTAACCTCACCGACAATCGCCGACAATCGCCGACCATCGCCAGCAACAAAGAATACAGGGGCCTCACACCAAAAGAAGAACAACCCCTACAACATGAAGAAGCAATCAAGCAAGACAGCCAAGGGCCTCAACCATAAGGAATAACCCTTAAGCATCAAGACAAAGACAATAACAAGGGCCTCAAACACAGAGGAACAACCCTTGACCTCCATAAGACAACAACGACAGGCTATCAGAAAAGCCTCAAGAAGATGAACAAGCACCCAAGGGATCCAAAGAACCCTTGATTATACAAAAAAGAAGACGACCAAGCATCCAGGGGATCCAAAGAACCCTTGACACCACAAGACGACGATCAAAGCTATCGAAGGACTCAAACAACAGAGGAACAACCCTCGATCTCCACAAGACAATGATGATAGGCTATCAGAAAAGACTCAAAAATATCAAAGAAAGCCGACAAAAGTCAAGAAGAACCCAAGACAAAAAGAAGAAAGCCAACACTTTAAGAAGAAAGCCATCAAGAAAGAAACAAAACTTTACTCTAGAAGAAAGCAAGACTACGGAGGATATCAGCAAAGCAAGACAGGTCGAAGCCTGCACAGATATATACAATCATTAAACAAGTATCAGCGCCTCTCAACAAGCAGGCAGACAAAATTTTAGGCCATCAACAGGCCACAAGGACAATATCACCCCATAAACAAGCAGGCGACCCAGAGTATCAAGACACCAGATTACAAGAATTGTTTTCAAACATCGACACCCGGTGTCAGACCAGCAAACATTTTAGCAACCTGGTCAGCTAAAGCAGCAGTATCATTCTGGGCCTTCTCTAGTTGCTCAAACTCTTCAGCACAAACACTCTGATCAAGAACCCTCTCCAGAGGCGCAGTCGGAGCATAGTAGCGAGCATAGCCGAGAAGGATACCAGAGCACTCATGGAAGGAATCCCGAAGATATTGTTGCAAACGCTGAGGCACCCGAGGTAGAAACCGCTAAAGGTTCAAGGCATCATCAACCGGTAGACGGATCAAGGGAAGCACATAAGCAAAGCCATCATAAAGGGCCTGGAATTGACTCCTGGAGGCCTCCAACTCAGTCTTCAGAACAGTTTTTTCTGCTCAAGATCGGCAATAGACTTCAACGCCTGATAAAGATCAAGATCAGCACCACAACGAATCAATTTAGCTTGGGCAAGCAAATCTTCAACATCATTGAAAAAGGACTCAGTAGCAACCCTTACCGCGTTGGTATTCTCCTCAGCAGCCTTGAGAGACTGCTCGGCAGTACTTAGATCTTTCATCAGATTGTTGCGGACAAGGGTAAGCTCTACACAAAATGAAAAAAGAGAGTCAAGGAAACAAGATAATCAAAAATAACAGGATACACAAGGAACAAAAGAACAGATATGCACCTCGGACTTCTTTATTCAACTCAGCAATGGAGGATTCAGCCCTTGTCTTATAATCCTGGGCTTGAATATCACGATCAACATAAATAGTGACCTGATTCTGCAAGGACTGCTCAGCATCCTAGAGTTGTTTTCGCTCAGCCTTCACCTTTTCAAGCTCAACCTTCACTTTATTCAGCTCAGAATCAATTTAAGCAGCAGATACAAACTCAGTAGGACCATACAGAAGATCCTGGTCACGAACATACTCCTAAAAAAGAAAGGAAGGGACTCAGAAAGAGAGAATAAAATGACAAAAGAACCAAAAAAGGACTCAGAAGCTTACCTTCATCTTTGCATCAAGATTTGACACAAGACTGGACAACTCAGCAGTCCGTGCAATACGATTAAGCTCAAGATCAGAAGATCAAGCAGAAGAACTGGCACAGACTAACTGAGCAGAAACCGCAGCAGCCAGAGAAATAATCTCAAAAACACGAGACCTATCAACCGGAGCCACAGCCTCAGCAACAGAAGGGGCAGCAGGGGCAGGATCAACAAACTCCCCAACAGAAGGGGCAGGCATAGCGACATTCTCAAAAACTACAGAAGTTTCCGCAGGCACATCAGCAAATAGAGAATTAACAAATTCACGAGCAGCTCGATCATCAGGGGCAACTGGAGCAAAAACAGAAAATTATAGGAAAGGAAAAATTTAGAAAAAAGAAGCAAACAAGGAAAAGAACTCCGTGCAAGAAAAGAGAGAACAAAGTACATACCAGAGGCAAACAAATTTTCAACAGCAGTAGGGTCAGGCAAAGCATCATCAACAGGAACTTCATCAGAAATAGAGGGTAGGTCCTCGGTAGCAAGGACACCAACCGAACTCCCAACAGGGGGAACATCACCAACAGGATCAACAATAGGGTCAACGACAGGGCCAGCGGCAAGGGAACCAGCACAAATAGCACTAGAGGGCCTACAAAAAGAGGGCAAAGATCGAACAAAGAACTCAAGAAGGCAGACAAAGATTGACAGTAAAAGAACACATACCATGCAACAATTTTCCTCACAGCTCGCCGAACTAGAGGAAAAGCAGACAGAGATCTGGCAGTACAGCGGTTGTCACCAAAGGGAGAGCTGCTGAAGGCTCAAGACAAGGCGTAGGGACACGTCTGAAAAGAAGGAGTTCAAAGAAAGAACCCAGGAGTCACAACAAACTAAAGAAAAGGACTCATCAAGGATACTCACTGCCGCAAAGTAAGAGGCTCCTCATTTTCTTCCTTAGGCTCATAAAGGGGCAACGAGACACCATCTAAAGGAGCCAAGAAGCAAGTAGCATTCATCAAAAGGACTCAGAAAAGACAATACAGAACATGCAAAGGACATACCTATCAAAATATTACCTGTAGAAAGCGACCAGAAAGATGCTCTAGCCCGAGTACTCCTGCTAGTCGATGGAGGCACAACATCAGAAGCAAAACGCTTTCTACTAGCAGAAGACAACGTCCGTAACAACCATGATGGAGGAGTATATTCAACAAAAGAACCCGAGGCATAAAAAGGACCAGATACAAACCGACTGGGCATAGCAGCTTATGCAGAAGAACTTGACCCTCGAGGAGGGGCAACAACCACAGGAACAGCAGGGGCAACCGGTACAAAATCCAGATGAAAATCACGTCCATATCCGTTAAAAATAAAATAGTCAGCATTCAGCATATATTAGAAGGCAAGAACAAATCAAAAGCAGATTGACTTACAGCAGGAGGAGGATTCGCAACACTGTACTCTTCAGGAACCACAGGCAGGAAAGCAACTGACTTCAAGAAAACTCGAAGTCGAGAACGCAACTCTTCATTGGATAACTCGCCAGAAGCCATCCGAGAAGGATCATCAGCACCAATATATTCAAAACCAAGATTCACCCTCTCCAGAGAGGGTGAATCCGGCGGCGAAGAAAACTTACAAACAAGGCAGGTCCAGTGACTCCTCGCTCCTTGGCATTAGCAACCAACTCGAGCAGAGGAGCGAGGGCAACAACATCGGCATCAACAAGAGGAGCACTCCACCGATCGGTGTGAGTAGGAGCAGAAGCAAAGTTAGAAAACAAATCATCAGAAGGTTTGGGAAGATAAAACCACTTATCAGTCCAAGATAAGGAATCATGGAGGACAAGGGAAAGAACTCACAACCCTGACGGCACTGAACGATGCAACAACCGAAAGGAGGAGGAGCAGAGGCATTGGTGAATTTCAACCAAAAGAAGTGGCGAAACTGAGGAAGGGAAGGCGGAATCCCAAGATAGGCCTCGCACAGATGCACAAAGACCGAAAGAAGAACACTATTAGGAGCCAGATGATGAATCCCAACACCGTAAAAGCGAAGAAATTTGAGAAGAAAAGCAGAAGGGAGAAAACAGAGCCCGACATAAAAATAGTGCAGAAATACAACGAGATGAGAAGGAGAAGGGGCAAGAACATCATGACCAAAAGGGACGATGAAACCTGACAGAGATTGGGACTGAAGCAATCCTTGGGCGACAAGAAGATCGACCTCTGTAGGCTGAATTGACGTGGGATCCCAAACTCGCTGCATTGCCCGCATGTCGACGAACTCGATGTTCTCGATCTACGCCAGAGCCTGCTCCTGATCAGTCTCCTCGGAAGTCTTCTTACTCTTGCCCTTCTTGGCCATGGAAAGGCAAATGCAACAAGAAATCAGGGAGGACAAGAAAATCTATGAGAAATCTAGGTAGGAGGTTCTGCCACAATATCATCCTACCAAGACAATGATTTATCAGGTTCATATTTATTTATACGGTTCATTATGTAGTGTACTAAAAAAAAGAAAAGGTACTTACTGCAGCTTTCTTGGCATCATCACTTAAGCCCTTAGTTTTGCTGCAATGCATCAACTTGAATAGATCAACTGCAGTGGGCTCTGTATCTTTGTATTTTTCTTGCTTCTGAAATGTTCACAATCATAGAATGACATTAGCAATGCACATGTTAAAATACACAGGCCGGCAAGAGAAAAACATGTTCCAACACATGCATGCTGTCATACAACCACCTGACATGATAAGTTTATTTTCTTACTACGGCGTAGGTTGCTGCAATGTAAGACCGAGATCCAGTACACCCATGCAACTTAACTTTTGATTGGTTTACTCGAACCTTTGCACATTTTTCCTAGACATGAAACAATAAATTAATGATACTGCAGTTCATTGCAGACCTATAAATAAATTAAGAGCACTGTTGTCAGTCTAAAACTAGGACTACAAAAAAAATTAATGATTGCAGGCATCATATCATTGCCATAGAAAAGGCATTGATTATTTGCTGAACCCCCTCCAAAAGACAAGGCATGTCCTTAGTGACCAGGCATAGGGCAGAAAAGGCACTGATTATTTTTTGAACCCCCTCCAAAAGACTAACAAACATCACATAATGCATATGTATCTGCCATGCATGTACCAATCACTACTAACAGAAACAATACAAATCTGATGTAGTGCTCAAATTCAACTAGCAGACCCATAGAAAACCAATATTGCCCTTGTGTTTTGGGTCTGACCACATCTCTACTAATTTTTGCCATTGTTCATCAGTCATAGATGAACATGGTGATGTAGTCCTAACTTGATTTGCTGGTACCCCATCCAAGTATTTCTTCTTGAGCCTATACCTCATTTGGCGTGTTGCACCCTTTAGCAAGTCAGCACATGCAGAAGTAACATTCTCCTTTTCACCAATCAAGCTTAGGTTTATCTATACATTGAATGGCAAAACATTAGAATTTAAAAATGCAAAGGACAGAATTAACACAGATTGAACTGCTCAAACAACGTCTTACAGCTAGTTTGTCTTTGAAGTTCTCCAATTGTCCTTCATCCTTCTCGTATTCTTTCCAACTTGTAAGTATGGGTATATGCTGCCTGACTATCATCCCACCCTCAGCAGCCAGCTTTGCAGCCTGCATAGGTGGCTCTGGCCTTCTTTTCCCATCATTTATGACAACTGGTAAAGGAGTCCCTAAACCTCTGGTTATGCTGTCCAGTTCTTTGCCCATACTCTCTCCCCGTTGCTTCACTTGTTTGTTTGCAGTTAGGGTGCCTAAATAATACATTTCAAAAACCTTATTGTCAATAGCTAGTAAGAATGTAAGATTCATGCAACTATTATGAATGAATCAGATCACATAAATTGACATTGAAATAAATAGCGGAAGGCACTTGCCTTCTTCAGCAATGTCCATCCCTTCCTCATTCTGGATACAAGTAGAATCTGGTACAGGTGGTGGCACCCCTGTTGCTTCAACTAGGCTTAGGGCAGCAGCTGCTTCTTTTTCTCTCACACTCTGCCTAGTGCACCTTTTTTGTTCCAAATTGTTAGGTGCCATCACCCTCTTGGATGATGGTCCTATTGCAGGTGCAGCAGCAGGTGGTGCCACATCCTTACAATGCAAACAAAGACATGACACCATAAGATACTAAGAGATTTCTACTTCAAAGGTATATACAAATATCATTAAAAAGAGCATGTTGTTTAGTAGAAAGTTGGTACCTCAGGTTCAGTGCTTTCACTAAGTTGGCCCTGACCCTTCCTGTTTTTCTTGGTTTCTTCCTTGGATTTGACTCCCTAAGAATTTCTGTTGTTCTTTTGATACCCATCTGATGAAACCTCTGACTGATCCTCATGATATTCTCAGCCCTCTGCTTCTCAATGTCAGTTAATGGTGGTTCTGCACATACATTGGTGACTTGGAATCAGTGGCAGAAAAATGAAAATGAAATAATCAAAAGTGATAGTACTAGTAGCAGTACAATAGAATTCCA
>DXKC01011504.1:0-13199 GCA_031170775.1 Cymbopogon citratus
CACATGGTGGCCACCTCCCGGCGGCGGTGAGACTCGCCCGCGTGGCCATGGACGCCGAAGGTGAAGGTGGAGGCCCCGAATTTTCAACCTCATTGAAGCTTCCACCGGCAACGCCGAGATGCTCACCCTTGTTGTGTGACTTTCCACCCCCATTGCCTCCTAGTCGTTGACATCACCACCAATGTCTTTGATGTCAGCTCCTCTCCCTCCCTGGCTGCTCGTTGTAGGTCTCTGCTCGCCGGAGAGCTAATTTTGGCTGAAGTCCGCCAAGCCACAATCGTCAAGCACTAGCCAGACGGGGAAGATGTTCAACCTCGCCATTAGATCCTGGCACTCGTTGACTCGTAGTCATCCAGCAGGTCAACTATAAGGATCCGATGTTCTCGTTGCTCCGACTATAAATTTTGAATTGAGATTCTGTTATTTGTCATTATATGTAGGCTACTAACATATCATTTGTGAGTGAGGACGATAACTTATTAAGTGTTAATTGTAGTCAGTACATCAACGTACCATTTGTCTATTATTGTCGAAAAAAACGTATTATTTGTCTATTTAAAAACACTTGAATCTGATCCGTACATGGGCATAATAACTTAGATGATTTGTTAGCCTGGTAGACCGGTAATTAATCGTCCGACAATAAGTCTATAACGCTTGTGATTTTGATTTAGAAGAAGAAGATTTTAGAAGAAAAGATAGAGGTATGTCAATATCCATAAATGGCACCGTCATCACCGATTCTAAAAGAGGCCCGCCAATCTTCCAGCGAAACAATTACTCTTTTTTTTAACTGCGAAAAGCAATAAGCTGGCGGCAAATAGCCCGCGCTTTTTTTCCTAAGCATTTTTCCCTCCCTAAACCATCGGGCCTGCCCCCTACTTACCCCTTTTAACACCCCCCACTTAATCTAATCGCCAGGGGAGAAGGCAGCCCGCAGCCACCAGTTAAGGTCGTAGATCCACTTTAGTCGTACACGGCGACCTCGTCGGCGGCCGCGGCAACAACGGAGATGCAGCAGCAAGCCGCGTCGACGGCGACCCCAGGGTACACGACGCCGTCGCCAGTGCTCACGAGGCCGCCACCAGCGCCCACGACGACGAGACACCAGGCCTCGACGGCGCTTTTCCGCGGCGCAGGTAGGACGCCAACCCCTGCTTTGTCCGACGACGACGGAGAGGACGGCAGTCAAGATCTCAGTTCATCCGGGCGACAACCACTACCTGCTAGGCGACGTCGTATTGGATCCCTGATACTCGAGCCGGACTCACAGCGTCGGTAAGCAGCGACACTTAGCTTCAATTAAGGAATAATCGTGCACCATCCATCTATGTCATCCAAGTGTATTCTCCTATTGCTAGCCGTGTATGCCCCTGCAAATTTCTGTCGTGTGCTATCTAACCGAAACTGAAACGAAATAAGTTTAATATTATAGATTATCGTCCTGTTATCAATTTCCATTTCTATTCAATTTCCGCCATGTATGCCTCTGCAAATTGCTGACTGTTATCCTGTTGCTTTGTTCAATTGTTTATTATTTAATTATTAACTATTCTTTCTGCAACCAAGATTAACAGAGAATGAACCTTGCAATCTCCTGATTAATTTTTGTTTGTTCATTACCACTTAATTTAAAAAATTACTGCTTAGTTTAGAAAGGTCAGTTTACGCTATCAGCTCGCCATACCGAAAATATATTCTGTCCTCTACCACTGATCCAAGTATGCACGAATGTGTTTGTCAGGGAAAATATTGTGACGCCGTCGGAAGAAAAAGAATCTTGGATGCTATATTTTCATCTCATAGGTGCACCACCTGAAAAGGAAATTGCTGAACTTGAAATAGAGAAGAAAGATATCACGTTTGGACTCTTGTTAACACTGAAATCACGTTTCCGGTACTCTGGGAGGGACTACTTATACTACAAGGAACGATGTGGTAATGGTATAGCAAAAATGATTGAAATTGACGATGAATTAGATGTAAGTGGAATGATAACAAAGAACGATGGGGAGAGAGAAGTCCGATTAGTATTGAGCAGGGAGAAAATAACTGAGCGACATGTAACTATAACTCCAATGAAAATACCTTCGGGTACAGCATTTCATGAGGACGAATTCACAGATGAGCCACTTGATGACTACAAGGTCTGGCTTGCAGAACTACATGAGAACGGTGAAGGCCGTGGTAAGTTAAGTTGCTGCACTAGTTTCCATACTGCATCTTAATTCATTGCTAGCTAATTCAATAATATAAGCATGTTTCCAGAACTTTGTGACACATTCAGGAAAGATACAGTCAAAGCATACAGCGAATGGTTACGTCAGGAAGGAAAACTTGATGACATCGGTAATATAATATCATCTCCAAGTTGTAAATCAATTTAACATTCTTCCAAACCAATTTAACTTACGATCTATTATTGGCAGAGGCATATGATGAGCTTCAAAGCACTCAGTCAAGTTAATCCAGCAATCCGACACCACCAATGCAGCGGCCAAGTCATGCTCGTCGTGAAAAACAACTGGTCAATGATTGTAAGATTCTTTTTGGAAAACATTATTATAAGGCGCAACTATATTTCACAACATTAACGGGAACAATTATTAAATTCTATTGTATATCATTTTTAGGGCGAAGTGGTAGTGGAAAGAGAAAGTTTAAAGGACGTGGGATCCTCAAAGGGTTAACTGTATCAAACAAAAGAGCTAGGCAGGGCACCGAGAAATTGGATGTTGAATTCTCTAGAACGCGAGCACCTGTAGGTGGTAACCAACGGTCTTTTGTTGATGAGGTGGTACTGTATACAAGGAGAAAGGCTCCACTAATTGGAGTTAAGAAGTGGAAAAACATTGCTGATGAAGTAAAAAAGGAGATAGTATCTGATGTAATGGTAAGCTTTGCAAATTTTGGTCTGTTCCAATTTTAATTGTGAAATAATAGTGTAAGAATTGACCTGGTTTGTTTATTTGTTTTTTCAACAGAAAAAGTGGAACCTTGAGGATACTTCTGAAAACAAGAAAACTATATGGCGCATCGCTAATGAGCGCTACAAAGGATGGCGATCAGCATTTAGTTCGACATACAAGGCTTACGACACTTATGATGAGAGAATGAGACATAAGCCTGAAGAGTTGAACATCGTTGAATGGCACTATCTAGTGTTGTATTTTGGTACCGAGGAATTCCAGGTTTGATGCCATTTCCAATTTTTCGTGCCAATTGCACTTCTTTGGAGCACTGTTTTTTAATACAAACAACATGCAGGAAGTTAGCAACAAGAATTCTCGAAACCGTTCGTGTGTCCAAGCAAAGCATATGGTGGGATCAAAGTCTTTCGATCAGTGCAGCTATGAACTGGTAACGACTTGAGAAGCATGTACATTTCAATGTTTTCTTAATTAATGAAATATTTATTTGTGTCATTCTTGGAAAAATTAGAGAGATCCACAAACCGGTGAAGAGCCAGATGATTGTGATCTTTGGGCGAAAACACACAGTAAGGGAGGGAATTGGACAAACGCTGCATCTAGGGCTATCTATGTGCGTATAATTGTCTCTACAACCTTTATTAAATGATTAATACTATTGTTCTTCGTTGCCAGTTTTTGTTTAACAAAAGTTTGCATGTCTTCTTTGTATTAGGAAACTGCTCGCAGCAAAATTGCAGAGAAGGAAACAGAGTCACCAGATAGCTTTATTCCTTTAGTAGAGAGAAACCTTATTTTCCAGGAAGCATACAAGCAAACTACTGGTTCTAAATCATCCAAGCTTCATGGTAAAGGGTATTTGGCAAGGTATCCAAGTAGAAGGCAGTTATTGACTGAACGTTTCGAGGACCAAGCCCGTTCTGAAATGACATCCCATGTGGAAAATGAAGAACTGAAGGCACAACTCGAGAAGGTACAAGAACAACTTCAAAGCCAAGTTGCTGAAAGGGAAGCCGAGAAGGCGGAACATAGGCTCCAGATGGAAGAATTGCAGAAAGCAAGGGAGGCTGATAATAGGCATCAGATGGAAGAATTACAGAAAGCAAGGGAGGCACTTCGGCAAGAGTTCATGTCAATGCTAGCAGCACAAAGCCAAGGACCATCACTGCAGGTAATAGTACCGTAACATTTGAACTTGCATATTTATTAAGTTTGTTTTTCCATAGGTTTTGTGTTGTATTCACTTGACAGTCATCTCCATAATATGCTTGCTCAAACTGAACATAAGAAGATTAGTCAATTAAGTTCTTTTCTGTGGGAGCTAAGTAATAGTAATAAAAATATTAAATGCAGGTTAACCAAGCTGCCATCGAGACAGTAGCCAACGAAACAACAGGCAATGAAACCACAGGCAACGATACACCTGCAGTTGTTCATGTACCAATCTTGACCGAAAGAGAAGAAACAAGACAAGGGAACGAAACACTATTAGCTCAGGTTTTTTTCAGATTGAAAATTGATTACAGCCATGAATTGGTGCATGATAGAGAGTCCTAATATTTTTCATGTAAATTTTGAGATGCAGAATAACGTACAAGTGCAGCAGAAAGGACAACTCGCAGCTTCTACACATACAGCTAACAATGTGCGCACCACTAGAGGCAGTGTTAACCGAAGTCATTCACAAAACAAAGAAGGGAATGGTACACCAAATTTTATTTCTCAAAAGCATTTGACTGATACATTGGCAAAGAAACGATCAGCCAAAAAGAATTGAAAGTAAGCTTCATTTTTCCTATTGCTTCTGAAAATCTAGATTAAACCCAATTTCAATGAACTGCTCATTTCAATCAATAGTTACTTGTTTAGTGCTGCCATGTATATCTTTCTGAACCAATGTGCTGGTGAACAAACTAATTCTTCATGCTTGCTAGAGACCATGACTAATTTATGGAGTGGTTTTGACTATCCAAATAAGTTGAATAAGTGCTGCTTTGTTTGGAGACAAGTAAAGGGATGTATTGTAGTGTGTGCTAAAAAGTCAGTTTGAACAGTTTTGCTTGAGATAATAATTTTTGTACTTGAATGACATTTTCTGTGGAACTTGAAAATATAAAGGTTGTAGATAACTTAAGTATCTTCGCTATCCTAGAATGTCATGATTTTATCCTGTCTGGTTTGGGAGCTATGAAATTTTAGAGCTTGCTCTTAGGATTTTGCTATGTGCTGTACAGTTCTATGCTTTTGTGTAATTTGTGCTGTACACTTACTTTTGCACAAGTTCTAAGCTTATTTAGTATACTGTTGCTCAAGTGATAGTATCCTACTTTTGCTTGCAAGGTTCATTCAAAACCTTGAGTGCATTTCGTATGAAGCTACATATCCCTAAATGTGAATGTTCTTCATTTCAGGACAGTTGTGGAGCTTGAGTGGAGCCGAGTGATGGGACTATGCAAATGAGGCCAAGCCAAGCCAAATGAAGCTGCAGCATCTTAGATGTTTTGGTTTAGATACAAATGTGTTGGATATCTTTGTTTGAATAATGTTGATGTAGCCTGAGTTTGAATTTTTGGACCGTTTAGTTCCCGATGATGTCAACAAATGACCAAGTTAATATTTTAGTTTAATGGCATTATTCAAATTGTTTGTGTATGTCTGTTTTAATTAATTAATTAATATCGTTGTAATATTGTCTGGTGGCACCAAACCAAGCGCGTGGTAGAAGTGGCTAATGGCAACCACATTTTCTTTAGCAATATATCCTATAGCAACTAAAAATCCACGTAGCAATAGAGGAAACATCTTATAGCAACGACAATGTGAATGTGGCATGTTGCAACCTCTTCTTGGTATTGCCACATTTTAGTCTTGTTATTACCACACTCGTCATGTGATGCAATAGAGGTTGCACCTTATAGCAACCAAACCTTAGGCGTGGCAATTGCACATGTTGCCACCACTTCTTGGTGTTGCCATATTGGTCTTGTTACCACACTCATTATGCGATGTAATATACGATGCACCTTATAGCAACCAAACCTCGAGCGTTGCAATTACACATGTTGCCACAACTTCTTGGTGTTGCAACATGATCATTGTTGCCACACACACTAAGCGTGGCAACACATTTTCTTACAACACACATTCATCGTTGCTAGTGCACCATTTGCAACGACATGGGCAAGTTGCCATTCCAAGATGTTGCAACGCCCAAGGCGTTGTATTAGTTGTTGTCGCCACATCTACAACCGTAGCGAAAACTTATGTTGCAACGCCAAGGCGTTGCAAATACAAAATGCATTTTGCAACGCTTCCCAGAAAACTGTTGTCCAAAGCTTTACCCACACGTGAGCTTGCAACGCCTCGCAACGAAAAAAAATGTTGCCATTTATGCTATTGCAACTTTTTTGAGCCAATTACAACACTTTTCGAGCGTTGAAACAAGGTAAAAAATTAGTATATACAACTACAGGTAATAAATTTGTCAACAAACCTCTGGTGGAATAGTTATCACAATGCACCAACTACTAAAGTTCTGCATTGTTGGCATGCCATGTATATATTATCCCTTAGTTTATGTATGTGGAAGCGGACAAAGGCCAAACCCGGACCATGATGAGATCGATGTCTTATTGCCGTCGGTCATCATGCCATTGTATCCCACTAGCATCTCGTGGGAAGAGGAGGCAGACGGGAAGCAGCTCTAAGTCAAGCACACAACCTATGGCCAAATTAAATCTTTTTGTCCAGATATTGCTTGGGGCAAACTACATTGTAGATAGTTGGTTCAGCGCTCGCCAGCAGCTTGGCACTGAGCTGTGGTGATGTGGAGCCATAGACACAGAATGTTCTGTCATGTGCTGAATTTCCACACCGCTTTAATGTTTAGTAGGCCTGCATTGCCGCATGTAAGTAGAATTGTCTGGAACAATTCTAAAGGGCACACCATTCCTTTCTCCAGCAGGCAACTTGTTGTCAATCAGATATTTGCGCCAATTTGTTCCAGTCCACCTGAATGGGTGTGAATTACAATTACCATCTGTGCAGAATCTGTGTACCTACATACATATGTCAACTGAATCTATATATAACTGGCAGAATCTTTGTACTCCCTCAAATCAATATATACATGAACAGTTTATCCTTGTCAAATTCATTAATACAGCAAATTTCTCAATGGAGAATCAGCCCTAAGATGGAAACTGTTCCATTCTACTGTATCAAGCAACCTGTCCAGCTACACAGGATAACCTGTTCAGGAAGTAGGGATGGCAAAAGAAGCAAAAGCTACTCACAGTCCTAGCACTGCCTCCGTTGCTACCGCTGCCCACGCATCAAGGCCATAACCAACATTTGACATGGTTTATTCTCTGTGCTTGATAAGCCCATGGTCTAACAGATGATGGCTTCTCACAACTCCCATGCAGCCTCCTCCACACTGCCAAGTGAGAGATGCCAAAGCTGTTTACTTCGTTTGTTCTGTGGGGCTTATATATATCAGATCTTAAATTCAGTGGCTTTCATCGCTTCGACCTGACAACCAGCATGTCCAGAAATGTTTTTTTGTGAGGAAGTCTATTCATGTTTTCACGCAGCTCATTCTGTCCCAACCCAATCATTGCTTGATGCAGATATTTAATTTTCTAGTTAGGGCAGAAAAAATAAAATTACTGCTACATGGATATATTTTTCATACGTTTTAGACTTACTCTAGATGGGAGGAAAAAGCTATACAATCCTACAATTGTTTTATTCTTATTACGAGCGATAGTTGTGGTCACTATGGTAAATTATTTGTAGCGTATGGTTGTTATGACTTTTTCTACAGTTGTCTATGGGTTTAAAAGTCGTGCATTGTGCGGGATGCGGGCCCAATTTTAATTACTAATGCCGATAAGGTTTTATGATCATGGGTCTGGGGAAGAGAGATCTGTGTAATATTTATTAAATACAACCCATCTTGATCGAATTGTACCAATGAATGATGATTATCACAACCAACATACAAAACTTCCAACACCTTGAGAATGGTTTGTATTAGATATAACTGGCAGTGGCATACCCAACACTAGCGTGGCCTGTAAGATGTGATGCAATGGCTAGGTTCATAAAAGTTGATTATGTTGTGACTTGCCTCATGGGAAAAAGAGGCACATAGGATGAAGCAGCCATCACACCTTCTTCTTCCTTGAGCACTGCAGAGCTCACAAAAAGAATCGATGGTGCAAAGCTGCAAAGCTCCTCGTGAATTGCAGACGAGGCGAGGCGGTGGCGCTTCAAGCACTGCTGTGGACTGCTGCTGCCTGCCCAAGAGGCCGAGCGCAAGCATTGAAGCACACATGTACAACCATGTGCGAGTGTTGGTCACCACCATGGGCTTTGATGGGAGCAAGGACTGGCCGCGCGCAGGAAGTGAGCTCAATAGTGTAGTTCACATGACACAGCTGCTGGGCATGAGCACCACAGTGTGGGGCCGTATGTCTGTGTAGGCTGCAGAGCACGAGCTCTGCTTGTGCGTGCTGCCGGGTTCTGTTCTTTACCACATGAAAGCAGTGGATATCAGAGTGAACACATTTCTTTGGGCATGAGGCCACCAACCTGGATCAACTGCTTGCCATGCTCATTAATTGTGGCCATTTGCGCGACCCGGATGAGGATGAGCAAGTGCTGGCGCTCCACATGGATCCAGTGGACAAGGACGCACTGCTTTGTTGTTTCGCATAGATCAATTGTCAGGCAAGCAGAGGTGGATTTCACAATGTTAGCCAGTTACCGTGAGGCAATGCTAGGTAGAGGTAACAGAGAGCTTTTCCGATAGTATTTTACGTGACAGATAGATTTTGATGGTATTTCCCAAAACGGTATTCTTTGAGTGCTAAAAAACCAATTTTAATGTTCTTTTTTCTAATAAAAAATTCACTCGAACTTGTATGAATAAACTTTGTCTGAAATGTGGTTGAAGTTACTGATGTTTGGCATATTACATAGTACCCAATGTGCACATGGCCAGTGTTGGCAAATTCCACTGTATCATTGGCAAGACACGCATGTCTTTATATAAAATGTAGATATGCGGCAATTGCATGGTTGCTGTCACTATATATGTCCGACTGTGGCACACCCGCCACTCAGTTAACTTACATAGAATGTGGAGAACTTTATCGGAAATGGTTAGAGTTGAGGAATTTGTGGGATCAACCAATGGGAAGGGGAGGCACAAGGAAAGTAAATACTTTATGTGCCTGGAAAAATTGATGGTTTCATGAGAGTTGACAATCAGCAATGGCTGGATGATCTCTTGGACTTTTTCTGGAAATCCCTTGAAATCAGCTTGACTGCTGGAAATCATATTGAAGGAATTTCTCGGTTTCAAAGACTACAAGCTCTTGACGGGTCATAGTCAAGTCAACGAGGTTGACAATTGGATTTGGGATTGTCTCTGTCAACTCAAACACAAAGTTTTCTTTCTGGTTACTCCAAAAATGTCGACTCTGCCCCAAAGATATCTTAAGGAGGAAAAATATCTTAATCTTATAATTGTGTCCTTTGCCAACAAAATGCTGAAGAAATAAATGCTGATCATTTCCTGGACTGTCAGTTTGCTAAAATCTGTTAGAGTTTGGTTGCATTACAATGCAGTCAGATTCTTATATCCTAGAGGCGGTTATGCAAATTAGAGACCAAGCTCACTCAAACTTCTTGGTGACAATTGCTGGAGCATGTGCTGTATATATAGTATAGATTGTTTGCTGTGGAGATTTGTACGTTTATATGAAGTGTGCGGACCATAATAGTGACTTTGTTAGGTGTACTTCACTGGCTGCTAGCTTTATGGCTGTGGTAGATGTTGTTGAGGATAATGCAGCGATGGGACACATCATGGACGTTGTCACTATATATGTCGGACTGTGGCAGACCCAACACTCAATAAAACTCAAACAGAAAGGTATACCTGAGAGGAAATCGGTTGAGTTGAGAAATTTGAGAGATTAGCCAATGGGAAGGGGAGGCACATGGAAAGTAGGTATATGTGCAGGACAAAAATGATGATTTCAGGAGATTTTAGGAGAGGCGATGAATGCTGACATGGCTGGATGACCTCTAGATCAACATTGTGTCCTCTGCCATTCCAGTCACAGAGCGATGAATGTCGGGTTTGGGAATCGACTTGTAGGAAAGGCCAGGCTTTCCACACCGACCTCGAGGGTGGCCTATCGACATCTAGCAAATGAGGGCAGAGCGGATTGGGGAATTCATTCATCCATGGTGTACTGATTAGATATAGTTGTCTATACATCTAGTATTCAATATGGTAGCTAGGGTGGACAGCAAGCATTCATATGGACGTCTGTGCACTCCATTTATACTGAATTTGCAGCTATCTGTACATCCTGCTTACATAAATGTACATATGTATACAACTAAGCGTAACAATACAAAAGTGCCATAAGGCGAGAAAGTCCAATCGGGAAACAAGATTGAGCTTGGCTCAACTATAGTGAGCTCAGTGCAAAAAAGGAAACTCTGAACACCAATACGGTTTGTGAAGCTCCAACCAATCTTCACTAAAACAGACATGATCAAAGTATCCCATCTTGTGCCTCTTTCCTTGAAAATTGGCATTCCTCGTCCTTATGCGGCCTGGACACCGACGGTTCAAGAAAGTTGTCCTAAAAATTACTTGTATGAAAGTATTAGCATCAGACTTATTGAACATCATATCATTCATGTTCAACCAAATCGCCCAATAGAGCGCAGCAAGTCCTAACCAAATTTGGTTTTGAAGCTTTGGATCCAAATCATGGAGCCAGGAACCAGACATGTTAGTTACGCTAATAGCTGGCCGAATTCCAAAAGCAATATGCATAGTGTTGCAAATAAAGCTTGCAAAATGGCAATTAAAAAACAAATAATGTTGCATTGTTTCAATAGAGTTACAATAACATCATTTGATACATTCTTACCAGTTTCTCTTTAGTAGATTATCTTTGCTAGCGGTTACTCCCTTTTTTTAGATACCACAAAGAAATCATCATGTCTTAGGCCAGTCTCAGTGGGGGTTTTATCAGAGTTTCATGGCATTAAATATTCTAATGTGGCACCGTATTAATGAAGAAAGAGGTTATAAGAGTTTCATGGGAGTAGAGAGAGTTTCATCCCCATGAAACTCTTATACACTGTTTCTAAAAAATAAATAAGTTGGAAACCGTGTGATGAAATCCCCATTGAGACTGGCCTTATTGGCATTTTAAGTTTCAAACATGACTTTTGTCAGGATTGAGTCTATGTCCGTTGGAGCTTGTGTACATAAAACGAACCGTATACAAGCCATTCTTAGTAATGTTCCAATGGAACACATCTTTCCCATTTGTGAGGTGGAGCTTCTGTACATAGAACCAACTGTATACAAGCCATTCTTTTTTTTTTTGAGCAAAGGTATACAAGCCATTCTTAGTAAGGATCCAATGAAACAAATCTTTCCCATTTGTGAGGTTGATTTGTACCGCTTTTGAGACTAGATTAAACCAGGTGATCCATTTGCATTAATCAAACCTCGTATAAAATAAACACTAGGCTCAGGGGTCTATCTCCTAACGGCACATCTTTCAAAAACTGCACATTCTCGTTGTTGTGCTCCGTAAAGATGCCACAAGTTAGAAAATTGGCTTTCGCCTTAACAAAAACCAGCCTAGAAATGTTAATTTTCTGCCCTATGCTGCACCAGGGTCAAGTTTTGTTAGACAAATATTCCTTCTTAAATGGTCTTGCCAAACCCCATCCTCATTAGATCTTGAGAAACCAATTGCTAAGTAGACATCTATTTTAAAGGTCTGTTCTATGTATACCTAAACCACAAAAATCCTTTGGAGTACAAAGAATCGTCCACTTGGCAAGACAGGATTTGTTTTTGTGCTTCTCACCTTGCCAGGATTACAAGAGCTGATGTATTCTATTTCTGGAAGGGTTTCTCTTGGTATTAAAATAGAAAAAAACGTGAAGATGGCTAAGCTATTTATCACCGAGTTTGTGAGGACAGATGTTCTCCAATAGATAATAATTTACCTTTTTGTTCTATTAAGGTGGCCATTAATGGGTAGGTGCGTGCCGCATAAATCAGTAACATGCTATATCCTGAAAAATGTCCATACATAGAACATATAGTACGTGAAAGGCATTTCAAGATGGTCACTTGCCTAAAACCTGGGCATAAAACTTCACATTCTGGCAAGCCCAAAGCTCTAATAATAATAATAAGCCGGCCTAGCATGTATATATTGTAGGTTCGATGTCTTATTCAAAACACTAACTGTATTTGAGGGTGTATATGCATATATTGGACTATAGCATGTTACGGTATTTGAACTAAAAATGCACAACAAACAACAACAACACAACAACAACTAAGCCTTTAGTCCCAAGTAAGTTGGGGTAGGCTAGAGTTGAAACCCAATATGAGCCCCTAATCACGGTTCAGGCACGTCAATAGCTGCTTTCCAAACACTCCTATCCAAACAAAGGTCTCTAAGTATATCCCAACCCTTCAAATCCCTTTTAATCGCTTCCTCTCATGTCAACTTCGGTCTTTCTCTGCCTTTTTTCACATTGGTATCTCGGCTTAGAACTCCGCAACGCACTGGTGCTTCCGATGGTCGCCTTTGGACATGGCCAAACCACCTCAACCGATGTTGGACAAGCTTTTCTTCAATTGGAGCTACTTCTAGACGGTCTCGTATCTCATCGTTCCGAACTCGATCCATCCTTGTGTGTCCACAAATCCAACGTAACATACGCATTTCCGCTACATTCAATTGTTGGATATGCCGTCTTTTTGTAGGACAACATTCTGCGCCATACAACATAGCGGGCCTAATCGCTGTTCTATAAAACTTGCCTTTCAGCTTCTGTGGTACCCTCTTGTCACATAGAATGCCAGAAGCCTGGCGCCACTTCATCCACCCTACTTTAATCCTATGGCAAACGTCTACATCCACATCTCCATCCTTCTACAACATCGATCCTACGTAACGAAAAGTATCCTTCCTAGGCACCACTTGGCATTCTAGATTCACGCCTCCCTCCCCAGGGGTAGCGTTGCTAAAGTCGCATATCATGTATTCTGTTTTAGTTCTACTTAATATACTACGTCAATTTTTTTACCGTAGCGAGGCAAAACATGCGCGGTGGCGGACACAGTTTTTGCCCGCTGCGGTAAAAGAGTGGGCTTTACCGCAGCGAGCACTTTTAGTTTACCGTGACAGGCACTTTTGC
>DXKC01011511.1:0-16200 GCA_031170775.1 Cymbopogon citratus
GAATGAATAAAGCGAAAAGAGATTAAGACAAAGAGTATAGAAAAAGAACAGATGAGATCAAAGGGGAGAATGTTAGATTGATATCATTCGTCTTGACCCAACGGTCAAGACGGACCCCTTGACCGTGTCCTAATCGGGGACACCCAGCCTTTGGACTGGGCTGGTGGGCCCCCGTCGCGCAGCACATAAATAGAGGAGGTGGGGGCTAGAGGCTCCTCTCACGAGGTTCACTGCCACCGCTACAGTGTAACCCCCACCATCCTAACCCTAGTCCGATTGAGAGGAGTGCTGTGAGCGACGGAAAGTTCGCCGCCAGGACGCCACTTCTCTGCGCCGTCTTCCCCGACCGTCGCTAGCTGTGCCCAGCCTCCATCGACGAACCAGCAGAGGCCATGGTCGACTCCTCCACTCCAAGCCCAATGGTCAGGCATTCTTCTCCATCTCCCTCTCCGTTCCTCCCCTCTCTTCTCTCTGTTTCGTGCACCCTGGAGGTGCACCCTGATCCTCTTTGTTTGACTAACCCGAAAGGGTAAGAACCCACTGTGATCTGCACTGCTAGTCGATCCAGAAGACACAACATTAATGACCTCTAGATTATAAAATTATATAACGCATAACTACATATTAAATTAAAATAATTGATACAAGCACATCAAAAAGACACTAGATAATAAAATTATCCCTATAAGCACGTAGGCTGGCCCGCTAGACCTTAAAATTTATGAAATCAACATAGATTCTTCCTGTCATGTCGTCTAACTATAGAAAAAATAGCACCTTGATTTCTAGGATAAATAAAAAAATTGGAGCGTGTAGTGTCGAGCCGATGAATTAGCCCAAACTGCGACAATGAGAAACTTGACCAATTAAGCTATTTTCCACTTTTACAAGTTGGATTTTATACATGGCCCCCCTTATGTATAATTCCTAGCTCCGCCACTGGTCCAATCCATGGCCATAATACGGCCTCACATGTTCCTCTCTTGTGCTTGTACAAAATAATAAAACTTCACTAGGGTTTTTGCACAGCCACCCGACACCAGCTTTTCGCCTATATACATTTGCAAACAATATACTAGAGGCTGCACCTGGGTACGGTAATTGTTGCTCCTCTGCATGCATCCAGCAAACAGCGCATCCGTCAGTGTCAGACACGCACAACCTGCATGAAGCATTCCTGCTAAAGTAAGAAAATCTCCATGTGTTCATCAAAGTGGCTCAGTCAAACAGGGAAAAGGAGAGGCAGGATATTTTACGTTGCACAAGATTCTGCATAGGCCTTCCTCCCTACCTTTATCCTCTACAAATGATAATCGCTGGACAAAGTGAAATGTATCAATATAACTATCTACAACACTCCTCTCTACTCGAAACACATACTTGTTGTTGTCACTAATTAAAGTAAAATCAGCTGGGTTTCTGTGAGTATCGCAGATATCCTTTGCACAAGTTTATCCATAGGATGCACCGTTTTCCTTCTGCCACTGGTCCAAGATGAACTGGTACCATGCCTTTGCAGTGAGTGGTGGTGCTAGAGCAAAGTTAAGGGAGGTGCATTAGCCTTGTGGGTGCATAGAATTTTATCGTACGGGTGCATATGTGGTGAAAAATTGAACATAATCACTGTTTTTCAGATTTTTTGTGGGTGCGGCCGCACCCACAACCTAGATCATGGATCTGCCCATGTTTGCAGTCGATGTTTTGGGTCAGGAAAAACACAACTAGCATAACGCAACTACAGGGCATTCCATACTACTGAGAACATTCCTGAGTTCAAGGTCTGATAGTTTCCCCTTCGGTCGATATCAACAAACAATGTTTTCCCTTTAGAGACACCTAAGCTGTACCCAGAATGTGTCCCACAATTCTCACACCAATTTGCAATGTCCTGCTGCAGCAATGAACCAACAACCAAGCATACCTACTCGAGGATGAGGGTGCAAAAGCCTGTGCAAGGTTTGCTGGACCTGACACCAAGACAAGTATTGCAGCGTAAGTGGAACCTTTTCAATTAGGTGGCCTCCATATTATGTGCTGGGTGACACATTGCTGCACTGTTCATGCTGCACATACTGTGAACCGAGAGTTGTTGTTTGAAGTTCCATCTGGCGCATGTTAGCTCTTCGATAGTTTTTCTTTAAAAAAAAACTCTTTGATAGTTTGTGAAGCCTTGAGCTGTTGATGGATTCATCGTCTCAAAAGATGTGTGCAGCCATAGGTTTGTTTGGGTAAAGGCCAGACTGTCCAGCGATCGTAGCCTAACAGTACAAAGCCTCTATAGTTAATGACGTATTTGCAACACTTCTATACTGTTGGCCTAGGAAAAAACAACTCGAACCTTCCATTTTCTGTTTATGAAAACTTTCCCATATCCTCAGGCCACATGCTGCAAAACTACCACCATACATTCCCTACTATACATATGCAGGATTACCATCCATTCCTACTGATGCCTAGGAAAAAAACAACTCAAACCTTCCGCCGACGAGCCTTCTGCCCCCATGTGAACGTAGAAAAGAATCCTTCCTCCCCGCCGCTGCTCCTAGCGCCGGGACTATCACTCAATTGTTCATAGAACTGTCGCTCTGCCTTCTACAGTACCACCGCTGTTGGTGTTGCTCGACCCTTCTGAGAACTGCTGCTGCCGCTCAGGCCCTTCCAATCACTACAGGCTTATATGACAATTTGAATATGACGATCAGGGCCTGTTTCCTGTCACCATCTGTGTGCAGTGACGAACTGAGTATCATCATAGAAGATGGGTCACTACCTTTATGTGACCACCACACGACTTCGTCATTGATACAGTGACGATATTTCTCCTGTCATTGATATAGTGACAAGATGAATATGTCATAACATATTGAACAAAATAATGCCACATGTATGATGCTTATGGTAGCATCCTCACAACTACCTCCTCTTCAACGACAAATCAGAGACTCTAAAAGACCGATAGGTTGTCTCCTATTTTTTTTGGGCTGCTTTTGATTTTTTGATTGAATTCTTGATTTTACGATTCCTCATCTCCACTCAGGCCTATTTGGGACAAAGTTTGGGGAAGGGTGGTTCGCCTCTGAATTTACCATGTTGTGTTCAAGATTTAGTAGAAGTAGAATACATTCTTAGTTTGTCATATCTTCATTTTTTTTGGCTCAGATTAGTTGTTTTGTCACGATCTTGATCTACTCAACGAATTATATATATCTATAGGTCATGCATGGTCACACTCGACTGTTGAACAAATTGTCTTTGTAGGACATGGTCACGTTGGTCAAGTTCCACTGATGTCACCCTCGCCCGAGTGACGAAGTGAAGGATCCACTGGTTCGTGTACCCATTTTCCCTTCCTCATCATGTTGCCATCAGTTTTTATTTATTTTATGGGAAAAGATAAAATAAAAACACGCACCCGCCCGGCGCCTCAGTCCGCACACCCTCTCACGCTATCTCTCTCTTCTATGGGCGAATGGCAGCGGCACGGATGATCTGGGCCTGATGAGCTCTAGTGGCCCTGTTGGTATCCAACCACCTCCTCATGTCCACGTTGGGTGCTGTGCGTGGCCATGGCAAATGCGACGGTGGATCCCCTGTTGGGTTCAGCAGCGGCAGTACCAGATCTATTGTCAGGTAGGCCTCATCTTCCCTGCATGCTCCTCCAGTCCTCCTAGATCTACTATCTAGGGTTCCAGTGAGCTCTCTAATCCCCTTCTCTTCCCCAAATCCGACAGGCTTAGAAAGGGATGCGGGTTCGGGAAGAAGGTAGGCTAGGCAGTGGGGATGGTCGATGGGCGGTTTATGGGAACTAGGGGCAGCAAGGATGGTGGGGCCAGGTCGGGCAGGGGAGGCACGCTAGAGCCAGTGAAGATGGAAGCAATGGGGGAAGGGAAGAGGGCGCGGCAGCCGCAAGCTCCGGCGAGGGCGAGTGTGAGGGCGGCGAAGTCGGAGAATAAAAGACTTGTGTATTTTTTTATTTTTTCACCATCCAAAATTATGTGTTCCCAAAAATATAGTTTGCCGGTGGAAATTGCATTTCCTATGCACACATATTGTACTAGCGCCCTTCTTTTCTTGGTTTTGAAGTATTTGTATACTACTTGAGTGGATCCATTGGTTAATGTTCCCCCTTTCCCTATTGCATCTTATTGTCTTTGGTTTTTATTTCTTCCATTAGTGTTGACATATTTTGTCTCCCACGTAGCTATTGAGTTCCATATGCCCCCCATCTGCTCCCTGTAACTTTGGCCAGACCAATCAATTACGGTGCCACCATTCATATCCAAAGGCCCTTGAAGACGTTTTGATGAGGTTTTTGTTACTCCGTTCACTTCAGCCTTTTCATTGAATGGATAGAAATTAAGTATGTGTGGCCTAGAAGACTGTACTTAGTGTGGAGTCTAGAGAGGATATAAATTTGGTAGACACTATATGTAGTGATGACTATGCCTTATGCCTTCTTAATTTATCTACCTACTTATATGGTGCGCTCTCTTTATTTCTGTTGGTAGCAACATTCTAAAATATCCTCTATTGATTATTAAATACCTACCATATTGTTTGCTAATATTCATTTTTACTGTTAGTATGGACTTCAGCTACATTGCACTAAGCATATTACTACTCATCACTGTATTTAGGGAAGACTAAAACCAATAATATATCCTCGTCACCTAGAATTCATCATGGTTATTTGCCTCTTATTTCATTAATTTCTTTTTTTGATGTTGATTTAATTAGAGATAGGAGGACTGCAATTTTATAGATTGATCTTGTCGTCCATCAAGTCAAGCTTTGTGATTTTGGAAGTGCAAAAGTTATGGTATGTTGACTTGCAATGAAAGATATAGTAATACATACTGGGGCTAGAGATAGTGTATTCTACACATGGGATAACACATTGAGTAACTGACCAAAAACAACTTGTGGCCCAACAGCTTCCACCTAGCTTATTAGCATGCTAATATGTAGTTGACTAGCCACAAAATGTAATGTCTTATCCCTGTTTGGCACTACTAGAAATTATTTAACCATATCTTTTCTATGATAGGTTAATTAATCTTTTGCCATTTATTAGACAATGCTCATGATATGCATATTCTAGTCCAAACTAAAATGTGGTAATAGTGCTATCCGAGTTTGATTTCACAGGTAGACAACTTGCATTGAAAGCTACAGTAATACATATCAACTTTTGAGCAACTAGTGGTGTGTCGTGGATTTATTGTTTAGGGTATGTAGTTTCTGAGATAACCCTTGTAGTTGAGCTTTCTCTTGGTGAGATTTAGTCTTCCTTCTCCACTGGAGCCATTCTTTTTCCAATTTTGGCTTGGCCGGTTCATCACATTATCTGATGAGTGAGCTGGCTCCTCAACATCATTAAGTATGTGATGAACTCCAGGTACAAAATTTGGTTCAGAGACTAGAATGCCACTCCAAGTTGTCTGTTTTTCTATAGGAGGTACTAAATCTTGAGAACACCTATGTAGCCTGCAATCAAACACTAGACACACAATTTGGTTGGTAGTGATAGTGTGATATACACATACTCCCTCCGTATCGGATTTAGAAGTCGTTTTAGACAAGATTTGGGTCAAACATTGGGAATATAAATCATCAATAACTTTTAAATTACCGAATTTGCAAATGTGAAAATTATATGAGTAGATTTGTCTTGAAAAATACTTTCATAAAAGTATACATATATCATTTTTGCATAAATATTTTTATAACAACAAGAGGTCAAAGTTGTGTTTTGGAGACCATGTCGTTGTCCTAAACGACTTCTAAATCCGATACAGAGGGAGTATGGGATATCACTTTTCTGTAACTTGACCCAAACTAAAGAAGTTGTGGTCCAGCACCTCGCTGGTTGTAGCCTGCTAATAGTTGGCTAGCCACAAATTTATTTATGCTTTTGCAAGAGAATTAGACCCTGTTCGGCACTACTAGAAAATATTTAAGCAAGTTTTACTTTTCTAAGTTAAGATTTTCCATTTCTTAGACAACTTAATGCTCATGATATGCATATTTGAGTTCAAACTAAAATATGGTAGTAGTGCTATCTGAATTTGATTTCACACGTATTCAACCAAATCCATCCATAGTGTGGGACCTTTAGTAAATTCTATCTTATGGAGCAATTTCTTATAGTGTTCAGAAAAAATTACTTGTCATATATGTTGTTTCTATGATAAATATATAATACAAAGTTTTGCTCAAGTACGTATGTATGTGTTAAAAGTATTAACAAAAGAACAAAAAGTCATGCTACAAGCATGTAATGCTAAGTAATAAAAACCATTAACATTATACAAACAAAAATGTTACATGCATAATAAGAAAACGCATGACATGCATGAGAAAGATGTTGTTATCTCTATTCTTGTGGATTCTGCTCTTGATTGTTCAAGTGGATTGTCAGAAGAATGCTATTGGTTTTTGCATGGAGTGGCCAGCTAGTGGAGGTGCTGCAAGTTGAGAAATGACCAATCATAGGACTGCGAGCCATTGCCATTATTCCTTGAGGTGGCTGCTGCACTGGCAACCAATAATGTTAAGAAGCATGAGGATGGAACTTCCAGCTGGTAAGCACCAACCCATTGTATTGAAACGGCCATTCATAGCTGCACCGATAATGTTTTTGATCCCTATCACTTCAAAGGTTTTTCCCCCCATAGCTGCAGCAACAACAATGCCAAGGTGAGGGTGCACATTCATCATGTGGGCCCTGTTTGGCACACATGGTTGCACACTTTGCACATGTGCGGAATACTCTACAAATCTAGCTTGACCTTGACCTTCTTGTAAATAATCCTATGACGATGAGTATTGTGGCCTCCTAGTGTCTGGGGTGTTGGCAGTAGATGTGTTGCAGGTGTGGCTACCATTTCTACGCACAACAAGACGTTTGCCTCCATATCCAACATCGCTATAGCTTGCAACACCATTTCCATTGTCGACATTGCCATAGCCAACGAGAGATTTGTCACAACCCTTGTTGTACCTAGCAGAAGGAATACCATTGCCACCATATCCGTAACTAGCAAGCACCAGCTTTGCTGGAGCCATTGTACCCTTTCACCAGGCGATCAGGCCGGGTGTACGTAGTTTGAGTGGCCACACTCACAGCGGATGTGACAGGAGCTCTTGTTGATGATCGCTGCCATAGTAGCTGGAGGTTGTGGAATCATCGACACAGACATTGTTGATGTTGTAGCTGGAATTCCATCAATGTTCATAGATTCTGTAAGGTGGAGGCAGCAGAGGAGATGCCACGTCCATCATGGGACCTATTGCCATGGCCAGCGCTGCTGCTGCATCAGGAGCTGGGCCAGGAGCTCCACGAGACCCAGTGATGGCAATGAGTGGGTTTGCATCGTCACTGTCGACGACGGTCACGAAATTTTCATGGTCGATGTGGTCATTCTTTGTGACCTTGTTGGTGTTGTGATGGTGACTGCTATGTTTGCAAACAGTTACATCGAACTCAGATTTGTAGGTGAAACGAAAGAATCTACCACCCCATGCAGCTTTGCCATCAGGTCACATTGGATCTGCATGACCAGGGACTTGTCCGGCTGCTCTTTACCAAATGTGTCACTAGGGCTGCTGTTGCGGTGTGTGGCATTACCCCATGTCACCTCTAGTGGCTTTAGGGCTCCTCATCTTCGACTTTCGCTTCTTCCTTCTTTTCGGTGTGGGTGCATCCTCCTCAGACTTGGAGGAGAGAGGTGATCATGCTTGTGCGACTTCATGTGCCCACTTCCAACACAGCATCGTCTTTTGACCAGAGGTTATGGAGCAATTGGCGCAAGCATAAGGCCGATCGTCCGTCGCAACCATTGTGCCAAGACCAGCTAATCTAAGCCTAGCCACCTAATGCGAGTGCCTCTATGGAAAACCACACTGCTCTAGACTAAGATATAGAAACTTTTACCTCCAGGTTCTCATCAACATGTGAGATGACAATGTCGGCCACGACAAGTTGCAATGCCAATAGGGCATATTAGATCTGCATGTCCAGTGACCTGACCGGCTATTCTTCACCAAGGGTCTCAAGGGCTGCCAATGCGGCACACAACACTTCCCATGTCGCCTCTAGCAGCTTCATGGTCCTCAGCTTTGACTTCTGTTTCTTCCTTGTCCTCCTCATTGCAGGTGCATCCTTCTATACCGGAAGAGAGGTGATCACACTTGTGCGAGCTCATGTGCCCACTGCCCCCAGAGCGCCATGTACCGACCAAAGGTCTTGGAACAATCGGCGCAAGTGTAAGGCTGAGTGCAACGACCATGCTACTCAATAGTTGCCTATTCTCCCTACGAGCAATCAGCGCAAGCGTAAGGCGGAGTGCAACCATGCTGCTCGATAGTTGTCTGTTCCCTACGAGTCCCACCAAAGATCCACACATGAATACAAATATGTTGGAAAAATCACACTTTTGTGTTATATTGTATATTAGCACACAATATAAAATGTGATTTTCCCTATCCTCTATTTTGTGCTAATCTTTGTCATGCATGTGACACATTTTCTTATCTTGCATGTAACATGTTTTGTCCCTATGTGGTTACCATTTTGAGGAAGTTATACTGCAGCCATTCTCTTTCCTACTTTTGCCTAGCTAGTTCATCACTCCAACACACAAATAATTAGAATTTCCCTGTTTCATACTCTAGGTTTACCATTTAATTTTTGCACAGGAACCAAACACATCAATAAGCATGTGATCAACTCTAGGTACACCGTCATCAATGCCACTCGAAGTGCTGTTTGTTTTTTTGTAGGAAATACTAAACCTTGAGAACACTAGCTTGCAATCAAACACTAGGCAAAGATATTGGGTAGTGATAGTGTGAAATACGCATATGGGATACCACTTTGAGTAACTTCACTCAAACTAAAAAAGTCGTGGGCTGGCTGCATGCTTCCACCTAGCTTGATAGCTTAGTTATAGTTGACTATCCACGAAATCTAACACCTTTTACGAAAAAAATGAGGCCCAGTTGGCACTACTAGAAACTATTTAAGGAAGTCATTTCTTTGCTAGGTTAAGCTTGTTCGATTTTTTCGTCAACTTAATGCTGATGATATGCATTCGACTTCAAACAAAAAATGTTAATAGTGCTATCCGAATTTGATTTCACACGCAGTTCAACCAAATCCATCCATACTGTGAACCTTTAGTGCATTATTTTCTAGAGAGCAATTTTGTATATATTATTCACAAAACAATACTTGTCGTATATGTTGTTTCTATGATAAATATATAATACAATACACTGGCGGCCATGGTGCAAGAAGCATGAGGATGGAGCTTCTAGTAGGAATCGTACGTTAGCCCATGGTTATTGACAGGGCCATCCACAACTACATCAATGTTGCTGATCTTTATCGCTTCGAAGATTTTTTTTTAACTTAGACATAGCAGCAGCAACAATGGGAGGTTGAGGGTTCACACTCATCATATGGAAACTGAGTTCCTATCCTATTGGTGCAGCCAGACAAAACAAGGTTACATGCATAATAAGAAAATGCGTGACATGATTGAGAAAAATGTTATTATCTCTATTCTGGTGAATTCCTCTCTTGATTGTTCAAAGGGGTTGCCACAAGAATGCTATTGGTATTTGCATGCAATGGCCAGCCAGTGGAGGTGCTGCAAGTTGAGAAATGACCAATCATAGGATTGCCAGCCGTTGCCATTGTTCCTTGAGCTGGCTGCTGCACTGGCGACCTTGGTGCATGGATGGAGCTTCCAGCTGGGAAGAGCCAACCCATGGTATTGAAACAGCCATCCATAGCTGCACCAGTGATGTTTTTTATCCCTATCACTTCAAAGGTGCACACTCATCATGTGGGCCCTATCTCACACACATGTTTGCACACTTTGCACTTGTGCCAAATACTCTACAAATCTAGCTTCACCTTGACCTAGCTTCTTTTAAATAATCCTATGATGATGAGTAATATGTGGCCTCCCAGTGTCTAGGTTGTGGGGAAATAATGTGTTCTTACACTTAGGGCAACTACATATACACTTTGCCACAACCTTTGTTGCTCTCACCTTTAGTGGCTCTCACCTTTAATAGGCCATGGCAATAGGTCATGTGATGCAGGTGTGGCTACCATTGCTACACCCAGCAAGACCTTTGCCTCCATATCCAACATCACTGTAGCTTCCAACACCATTTCCATAGCCGACATTGCCACCATAGCTGTAGATAGCAAGAATTTGCTTTGCTGGAGCCATTGTACCCCTTCACCGGGTGATCATGTGTAGTTTGAGTGGCAACACTCACAACGGTGGTGAGAGGAGCTCTTAATGGTCGCTGTCACAGTAACAGGAGGTTGTGGAATCATCGACACAGCAATTATTGATGCAGTAGTTGGAGTTCCTCCAATGTTCATAGATTCTTTGAGGTGGAGGCAGCATAGGAGATGGCACGTCCATCACATGACCTATTGCCATGGCCAGAGCTGCTGCTGCATCAGGAGTTGGGCCAGGAGCTCCATGAGACCCTGTGATGGTGATGAGTGGGTTTGCATCGTCATTGTCGATGACTATCATGAAATTTTCATTGTTGATGTGGTCATTCTTTGTGACCTTGTTGGTGTTGTGCATGGTGACTGTTATGTTTGCAAACAGTGACATCAGACTCAGACTTAGAGGTGACATGACAGCGTCGGCCACCCCAGGCAGCGTTGCCATCATGTCACATAGGATCTGCTTGACCAGCAGGGACCTTTCTGGCTGCTCTTTACCAAATGCATCACTAGTGCTGCTGTTGCGGTGTGTGGCATTGCTCCATGTCGCCTCTAGTGGCTTCAGGGTCCTCATCTTCGACTTTCGCTTCTTCCTTCTCTTCGGTGTGGGTGCATCCTCCTCAGACTTGGAGGAGAGAGGTGATCATGCTTGTGCAACCTCATGTGCCCACTTCCAACGTAGCATCGTCTTTCGACCAAAGGTCATGGAGCAATCGGCACAAGCATAAGGCTGATCATCCGTCGCAACCATTGTGCCAAGCCCAGGTAATCTATGCCTAGCCGCTTTACGCGAGTGCTGTTGTGGCAAACCACACTACTCTGCAGTAGCCTGGTCCCTAGCAGGACAGCCCACCCAAGATCCATACATGAATACAACTAATATAGGTTGGAAAAAAAATCAAAATTTATGTTATATTATATATTAACAAAAAATTGTGTTTTTTCCTTTCCTCTATTATTTGCGAATCTTTCTCATGGATGTGACAAATATTTTTGCTATAATCCTAGTTTGTAATAGGTTATAATAATTCATTGCTGTAAACATTACGTGCTTTCTCATTCATGTATAGTAGTACACACATGTGTATATACCACTCGCATAAACCTTGTATTTGTGGATGTGCTCGAGCACAATCCGGCAGGAAATCGATGCCATCTCAGCCAACAGATCTCAGATGCTCGGTACAATTGGCTTCTTGCCATTTATTTCCATTTCCACAGAGGCATTACGTTGAAAGCCACCACGCTGCAGCGCACCTAATGATCAGACGCTCAGAGCCCAGAAGAAGCGCCGACGGCCATGGCTACGTACAGTGCGCAGCGCGCACAAAGCAAGTCCAGTAGGGTTACAAAACAGGCACAAAAGCGAGTCCAGTAGGGCTACAAAACGTACGGGCTCGTATCCTCATTTATTTATGGGAAAAAAACTACTGGGGAGATCTGGTCCATGGAGAAGCTCGCCATGATCGACACGCTGCAGGCTGGCGGCTGCGGGTGCCACGTCTAAGTGCATGGCCTTCGATGCCGACCGGATTCAGGTCCCGTGCACATGGATTCATTCTTGCATTGGGTTCTTGCTCAACTGGAATGAACCAACCAACGTTACGCAGCGTCGTGTTTTTAGCCTCTAGGGCTGCCCGCCACTGGTATTTGGTGGCTGACCACCGAGGCGCCCGCCAGGGGA
Organism: Cymbopogon citratus; assembly: GCA_031170775.1. Taxonomy (NCBI): domain Eukaryota; kingdom Viridiplantae; phylum Streptophyta; class Magnoliopsida; order Poales; family Poaceae; genus Cymbopogon; species Cymbopogon citratus. Next base: position 11,949 of record DXKC01011511.1, read on the forward strand.
AACGATTTACCACGGCGGGCAACCTTACTTGCCCGCTGCTTAACCTATTTACCATGGTAGACGCTTTAGGCCGCCTGTCGCAGTAAATAGGATTTACCATGGTGGGCAACCAATGGTAAATCATTTACCATATACCGGGCGTGTTAGGTTTCCCGCTGCGGTAAAGGGCCCAAGCACCCTGCCTAGAGAAAGCCCATCTCGGCCTTACCTACTGGGCTGGTATATAAGTGGCATTCACTCGTGAACCCTATCCGCTCAGCCCATTTCCCAAGCTGCTTCCATCTTTTCTCCCCAACCGATGCAGCACCTCCCTCTTCTCTCCTGACTTGACGCGGCGCTTCCCCTTTCCCTCCGACGGCGCCTCTCTTCCACCTCTGCCCTCCCCTTCACCACCGGCGATTGTGCGCGGGGCTTCCTTGACGAGCACTTTGCCTCCCCTGATGACCTCGCGGCCGCGTTGGCGCTCGCTAGGCTCCTGCGCTGGGCTCGACACCTCGCTCTGCCGCGCCGAGATGTGGCTCAGTGCCGGAGGGGAGGCCGGATGCGGTCGAGTTCAGCGGCCACCATGACGGGACTCACCGGTACGTACGTCTCCATCCATCTACTTCCACTGAGTCCACCACCTTCCTCTCCCTCTCCCTTCTCCTCTCCCCACAGGGCATGGATCCAACCCTGGTGAGGGCGGATCTGACTTTGGCGAGGCTGGATCTGGCTCCGGTGATGGCAGTTCTGCTGGCTATGGGGGTGACGGTGCTGCGGGGCCGATTGCGACTGCTCATCTCCGGCGGTGGGGACCTGCTGTGGCGGCGCAACTATATTGGGTTACTCATTTGTGCTGCTGGCTTCGTAACTCAAAATTGTAATAATGCGGTTGCGATAGAAATATACTCTAAATAGGTAAAGAAGGAGAGGAGGCTATTAACCTCATATAGCATTACCAAACAAGCAATGCCCAGAGGGAGAGAGCAGGGGTGGGGAAATAGGGGGAGCTATTAGGTGTGAAATGTTGTTATGGGGAGCTGGGGGCCAGCTGACACTTGTGCATGCATGAAGATCCAACGTATGAGCCTGCTGCATGAATTTAGGAGTAAGAGTTAAAAAGAAAATACAATGATAGACGTTATGGACTTGCATATATATATGAACACATGTTGTAAAATTTGCTTTTAGACGTCGACGACTTCTTCGAGAGAGGATGATCTAAACTCATTTTTTCCACCATAACTGATTTCTGCCAGATATATGTGGCCACCAAATGGTACACTTTTCAATTTGTGTTTCATTCACTACTTGTTTACATAGTTCATTGTTCATTATGGAAATTTTATTTCTTTTAATTGGTTCGTTTGATTTAAAAAGAGACTTGAGATGGTGCCTACATTTTCCATGTTAAGGACCCTGTTGATCAACAATTACTGGTGTGAGCCTTCTGATTGTCTTGCATAAGCAGAGCACACATTCCTAAACACTCACTGGTTCTAGAGAGGCACACTATCATTCTTTCAGGCAAGGTAAAATTATTTCCTCCTAACTGGTGGCAATGCAAATCACTGTAAATTTCATCAATTGATCTCATTTGAAGTGTTGATATTTGCTGCAGGGACCCAATTATAAAATCGAAATAAAAGGATGCCTCAATGCAGTATGGAGACCAGCTATTATGATATCGGAACATCTAAGGGTACTCAAAGTGAAATTTGACAGCGTCGATGATACATTTCAGAATGTATTGAGGATCCTTGATTCACTTAACATATGTAAGCTCACTGGGACCTGTACTTTTGCATTCTACATTTCGATCGCACCATTTGTTTGTATCATAATAATAATTGCTACTAATCATGCCTCATGACTACGGTACGAATGTGGATTAATTAAATACATCACTCATGGGTCTCTAATTAGGGCAAAACATTCATCCAAAGGGTATGTGGGTAATGGAACGTTCCTGTAGTGTTCATACCTGTTAACCACCCGGAGGTCCAATATATGTTCAAGACCAATATGTAACCTGCCCAACCCAAATATAGAAAATCGCAGGTCTTTAAGCCAATCCCTCACCCCATCCATCCAATTTCCACCCCGTCCGCCCTCTCGATCCCCTCCTCCTGGTGGCGATGATCACACCACACGGACTCACTGCTCATAGAGGGTCACATGGTCATGGCAACCACGCGTGCGCCCCAGTGCCCCACACGCTGCTGCCCCGTGCCCGCTGGCTGTATGCTGCTGCCTGCAGCGGCAGGGCAGGCCATGAACGCTGTCGCAGCCATAGCTACTTGACAGCGAACACAGCCACCCGCCCTCACCTGGCAGCCACACGGCATGTTGTCCTGCCCCTAAGCCATAAGTACTCCTTCCACTTTCCACTGCCCCTACTCCCCGGCCATATCTCACTACCCGGGCTAGTGTCACTGTCAGCACACGGTGGCCATTTTCTCTCTCAAGCTTTCCTATACACATTTGCAAACAATATACTGGAGGCTGCATTTCACGAAGATGATGGAGTTGTGCACCAGCCTAGTCTTGACATGCGCGGCTGCGACATCCACTGCGACGACACATGGGTACTGTTAGTGCCGCGGACAGTCAATAGCGTCACCGTTGTGGATTGTGACAGGTATTCCAACGTGTACCTGCCTTCCACTACAGTGGCGATATCTGCCATTGGCTCCTCTACCTTCCATGGGAGGACAGTGTGCTTGCTGATCTTTATATTTGGTCTGCCAACCTGCTAGAATTGAACCAGCGCAATCAATAGTTTGAGATTTTCTATCCCCAAGGATATACCAGGCGTCACCTGGTACAGTAACTGTTGCTCTATTGCTCCTCCACCCAGGAAACAGCGCATGCATCAGTGTGTGACACACAACCTGCATGAACCATCGAACTAAAGTAAGAAAAGCTCATGTGTTCGTCGAAGTGAGAGATGATATTTTACCTTGCACAAGATTCAGCAAAGCCCTTCCTTCCTTCTTCTCTATCCTCTACAAATGATAATCGCCTGACAAAATGAAATGTATCAATCTTACTATCTATAACACTCCTCTCTCTACCTCAAACGTGTACTTGTTCATGTCACTAATTACAGTAAAATCAGCTGGTTTCCCATTAGTATCGCACATATCCTTTTTCACAAGCTTATCCAAAGGTCACTGGTCCAGGGTAGACTGGCACCATGATGTCGTGGCAATTAATGTTATCGGTGGGGAACAGAGCTAGTTGAACCCAACTACAGGGCATTCCATCCTGCTAAGAACATTCCTGTGTTCTAGGTGTCATAGTTTCCCTTTCTGTCCATATCAACAAGTGATGTTGTCCCTTTGGACACACCTAGGCTGTATCCAGAATGTATCCCACATAGATATATTTGCAATGTGCTGCTGCTGCAACGATCTGAGCACATGTACTAGACGATGAGACCGCAAAGGTTAAGAGAAGATAGGTCTTGGGAATTGATTGATAGATTGATGTGTACAGGGTACAATATATGGGTATGGATCAGGAGGGTCTATAGAAACACCCAATCAACGGTGATCCTTACTTAATCTATATCTATCTTAACCCCTAAGGCAACCAGCCGAATAGGCTTGGTGCCAGGCCCATGGTCAGTTCGCCATGGTGAGTTCTTCAAGGATGAGGTCATCACGGGCCTCTAGGAAGGTGGGGAAGGGTCGGGCGCTACGAAGGAGCGTCCCAGAGTGGCTCAAGCACTCGTTGAGACCACGAATGTGGTTGAGAACGAGGGTGCGGTCGGTGACGACCTCGCCAAGGGCCGTAAGATAATCAACCATCTTCTTCACCTTCCGGTAGTATAGTCAATGACGGGGAGATCACCCTAGACGAAGTTGTGAAACTGCGTCTCAAGGTGGATGGAGCAAGCCTCCCGGTTGCCGAAGAACTATGACTCGACTGCGAGCCAGGTGAGCCGAGCGGTGGAACCCTGGGCGGAGATGACCTCGCCAAGATTATCAGTAGCATGGCGACGATCCAGGAGTTGACAATGCAGTCCATCCGAGTCCAGTCAGGGGAGACCGGGACTAGAGCATCCTCATGAATGTGATCCTAAAGGGAAAACTTGCTGGGGATGAGGAGGAACTGATCATGCTAGCGGTTGAAGTTATTGAAATAGACGCTGAGGATGGTGGTGATGTGGTTCCGGATGTTGTTGACAGCGATGACCTGCACGTGCTGGTGCAGCAGTGCCGTGGCCTCCTGGAGCAGCATGGCTGAGGTGAGGTCGGACGACGGC
>DXKC01011525.1:0-14020 GCA_031170775.1 Cymbopogon citratus
CCAGTCCAGATATCTTGGCATCGCAGGTTCTGCTGCCATGATCGTTCTGTGAGCTAACTTGATTTGTTCATTCCCTCTGGTGTTAGGTACTCTAGAAAATATTACTATGAGTTGTCTCTCTGGTTTTTGGTAGTTTCCTTCTGCCTTAGGCTCTTCTTTCTTTGGCTCCTCTTCTTTCTTCTCCTCTCTGCATGTATGGTTGTACGTCTTGTTGTCGTATTTTTCCCAGAATGTTGAACAGTCGATCAGCCTGTGCTTCGATCCTGGGTGGAAATGACACGGTAAGTTTTTGAATTCTCTGATTTTCTGAGCTTCGTGTTCTGCATATTCTCTGTAGTCGCGTTGGTCATTGTAGCTATGGTTGTAATTGCTGCTGCTGTTGTTGAATCTCTTCTTGCTTTCTGTTGTGGCAACCATATGATCTTGCCTCGGTCTTTTATCGTTTGATCGATAGTCATTCCGAGTCCCACCATAGTTGTTCCTGTTGTTTTCAGGTTAGTTGTCTTTGAACCTCTCTCTGGTCTTCTCTTCTGCTGAGATAAGTTTTTCCACTGTTCTTTTGAATTCTTCATTGGTTTTTGGGTCTTCGTTGCAGAAGTTGCTGAACTGCCATCTTGCTGCTATCCCTTGTTCAAAGGCTTCAATCACTTCTCTGTCTGTAATATCATGCACTTGTGCTCTACATTCTCCAAATCTTCTATAGAAATCCCTTAGGCTTTCTCCCCTTCGTTGTTTTGTCGCCTTGAGTTCTGCCGGGGTCATCAGGTGTGTGATGATGCCTGTGAAGTTGCTGCAAAAAGCCCTCTGCAAATCTTCCCAATATCTGATTGATCCTGGCCTGAGTTTGTCAAACCATTGTAGAGGTAGATTTTCAAGTGCCATCGGGAAAAATAGAGCCTTGATGTCATCATCTCCTCCTGCGAGTTCAATTGATTGTGAATAAACCCTGAGCCATTGTTTGGGTTCCGACTTGCCATCGTACTTCGAGTGGTTTGATGGCTTGAATTTATGTGGTAGCCGTACTGATTGTAATCTTCCAGCAAAACATGGAAATCTGTCATAATGTTCCCTGTAACGGTGTGGAGAGTTCTCCCTCCTGTATTCTGTTCCTCCTCCTCTATAGTCTGATTCTCCCTGTCCTTCCTCTGTATTCTATTCCTCCTCCTCTGTACTCTAATTCTCCCTATCCTTCCTCTCTGTCAAACCTTCGAGTTCTTTCTGGGAAAAGCTGGATCCTTTGCTGCCGGGATGGTTGATGTTTGTTGCTGCTTTCGGTGGGTCCTAGCCTTGAAAACACTGTCTTCTTCTGCGGGTCCTCGTCTGCGTGTGGTTGTCTACTCTGCTTGGGTTGTTTCTATTGTGCTGCAGGTGCTTTCTGCTGCTCCCTTTCCTTCTCTTGATTCCTGAGTGCTGTGAGTTCTTCTACGAGTTCTTCAATTTTCTTCTGCTTGGAGTTCTTTGCTGCTTCGCGTTGTCCTTCTTTTTGTTGTACTTGTAGAGTGCCACTCTGTATCTGTTCCATATCTCCTTCCTTTGCCTGGCTTGGTTTCTTCTTCCCATCTTGAGTTTGTTCTTTTTCATCCTTGCTTATTTCTGCTCATCGGATTCATTGCTGTCACCCTCATCATCTTGGGATATATTGCCTTCCAATTCATCCGATGATCGTACGTCTGGGACTTCAGGTGCGATCAAAGGTTGTTCGGCTATCTCAGCCTTGTATATGGTGTACTTCTTTTGGCTCCATTTCATCCATTGAGGTAGTTCTTCTTCTTTCGAGTTGCTTGATTTTTCGAAGCTTAACATCTTGAGTTCTTTCCCTTCTTGGAACGGCAAGTATTCTTGATGGTCTTGGTTCTTCACATAATCTGGGGTATTTGGCCAATGTACTATGCAGTCTTGAGGGGTTGTTGTCATCATGAGCCCTTGTTGAGGTCCCTTGAGCTGTATGCTTCGATTAATCGTCATGTGCCTCTTGTTCATCTCTCGGGCAATGGTTGATGCTGAGTTCTTGAGCCCTATCGGGAAAGTCTCCCTTGCTGGGTGAAACCGACACGGGTTCGGGTCCGACTTTGGGTTGTACTCCTTTACAATGAAGGTGTGGTCTTGGAATCCGACTAGAGCTCAACCTTCTTCGTAGTAATCCGTCTCCGTTTCAGCTTTAGCCTCGTATCCGTCTTGTTTTCTTGGTTGAATCCGGACACGGAGTCTTTCCATCTTTTTGGCGAGTTTCTGTTCGACGAGTTCAGCTCCTTCCTCGGGCGTTAGTTCCTTCAGCATTTGACTTTGTAGCTTGCCGTCGTTGCCTGCTTGACAGATCCATGACCCGAAGATGAAGGTTGTTCCAGCTGGGTACGACATCTTGACCTTGAGGTCCGCCGAGCTCTCAAGAAAATTTTCATCGAAAGCCCCTACCTGGCGTGCTAGCTGTCGATGTTTTACCACCGGCAGCCTACCACAGGAGTAACCGCGGTAGTTTGTTCGGGCTTCGGCGAAGGGTGGAACTCGGCGGTGCATGCAAAAGGACAGACGTTTATACTGGTTCCGGTCCTTGGGGAAAGCTGAGTAATAGCCTTACGTCCAGTCTTAGGCGTGAGCCCGTTTGCGTTATATTGCTGTGAGCAGCGATTACAATGAGTAGTGGCGTGATGCGGTGTGTTGTTCTGTCGTTTGGTTGTGTTCTCCTCCTCCCTTCTCCTGGGTCCTCTCAACAGACCTTTATAGTCTAGGCGCTGTTGAGAGTCCTTCGGCTCCTAGTCGGATACAAAGATAGAGTCCTATGTGGAGAGTAACTACGCTTCGCATCTAACTAGGACAGGAGATTACCGCACGTGGCCTTGCCTCGTGTCTTGGTTCCTGCTGCCTTGTGGTTTCGTCGGGCGAGTCCTTCCGTCTGGGTTCTGTCTTGTTGAGGACCCTAGGGGGTCCCACACCGATAGGCACTAAAGCATCTGTTCTTTTTGATTTGGGAGCTACATATTCTTACATATCCTCTAAGTTTGCATTAGAACATAATATCCCCACAACACCCCACAGGAACCCCCTCATAACCAGCTCACCTGCCGGAGACATTAGGTGTACCCACAAGTGTTTGGGATTAAAACTCACCATAGAGGGCTTAACTTTCCTAGCCGACCTAACCATCCTACCGACCAATAGCCTAGATGTCATCTTAGGGATGGATTGGTTAACCAAACACCGTGGAGTAATATCCTGCTGACCTAGATATGTGCATGTAGTTCACCCTAGTGGCCAAGTTGTCCGATGCATACCCCAAACCGGACTACTTAACAACCTACTGTGTGCCCTAGAAACCAACCAGGAGAGCAAAACAGTCTATGACATACCCGTGGTCAGAGATTTCCCACACGTATTCCCAGAAGAATTACCTGGCATGCCCCCTGACAGAGATGTAGAGTTCATCATTGATCTTGTACCTGGGACGGGTCCCATTGCAAAGCGACCCTATCGTATGTCAGTCGACGAACTAGCAGAACTCAAGAAACATCTTGATGAGCTAAAGGAGAAGGGGTACATTAGGCCTAGCGCTTCACCCTGGGGTTCTCCTGTTTTGTTCGTGAAGAAGAAAGATGGTTCTATGAGGATGTGCATCGACTACAGAAATTTGAATGCCGTGACCATCAAGAACAAGTACCCTCTGCCTAGAATTGATGACCTACTGGATCAACTGCGAGGTGCCAAGTACTTCTCTAAGATCGATCTCAGATCTGGCTACCACCAAATGAAGATTAGAGAAGAAGATATTCCCAAGACAGCTTTTGTCACAAGATATGGGCAATTTGAGTTCACCGTAGTCTCTTTTGGACTTACCAACGCCCCGGCGTACTTCACGAACATGATGAACAAGGTGTTTATGGATGTGTTAGACAAATTTGTGGTAGTATTCATCGATGACATTCTCGTCTACTCCAAGACAGCTGAAGAACATGAGATGCATCTGAGAACTGTGCTGGAACGATTAGATCAACAGCTACTCTACGCCAAGTTCAGCAAATGCGAGTTCTGGCTTGAGGAAGTCGCTTTCCTCGAACATGTGCTTTCTGTCGAAGGAGTTGCAATCGACCCAGCCAAGATTGAAGCTGTGAAAGAGTGGGAGCAACCCCGCAGCGTGACCGAAGTCAGGAGTTTCTTGGGATTGGCGGGATACTATCGCCGATTCATTGAGAATTTCTCCAAGATTGCTCATCCGATGACCAACCTCTTGAAGAAGACCAAGGACTTTGACTGGACGCCTGAATGCGAACAAAGTTTCCAAACTCTGAAGCAGAAACTCACTACCACGCCCGTGTTAGCACTACCCGATATTCACAAAGACTTCGTAGTCTACTGCGATGCTTATCGCCAGGGACTTAGATGTGTCTTGATGCAAGATGGAAAGGTCATTGCCTATGCCACCCGCCAATTGAATGATCACAAACAACGTTACCCTACACATGATCTGGAGCTAGCAACCGTCGTTCATGCCTTGAAGATCTGGAGACACTAATTGATTGGCAACAATTGTGATATCTACACCGATCACAAGAGCCTGAAGTACTTCTTTACTCAGGAAGACCTAAACATGAGGCAACGCTGATGGCTAGAGCTTATTAGAGACTACAATCTAGAGATCCATTACCATCCCGGGAAAGCAAATGTTGTTGTTGATGCTCTTAGTCACAAAAGCTATTGTCATGCTCTGATCACCGAATCTGTGCCGCCTGAACTCAAGAAAGAGATTGATGATTATCAGATTGGGATTCTTCCTCATGGCATGCTAAACACGTTGATTGTTGAGTATGACTTGACCTCACGCATCCGTAAAGCTCAGCGAGGCTGTGAAGAAATGGGATACTGTTGGATATTTTAAACGCAAACAGAATAATCCGCAAGCGCACGGATACCGATGTAGATTTCACCTGGGAGTATTCCAGAGTATCAATTTTCCATAGGGAACGTGAGTGTACTAGAGAATCAAGGCCGTCCAATGATAAAGTTAAAATAAGAAAGATATATATATTTTTGGTGAGTAGAGAGGAACCTTCTAGAGTTTTCTAAGTTGTTTGAATGATTAGGATCAAGCTTACTCTACTATATTTACTTTGGAGCAACAGTACCTTTCCGACTCTCAAAAGAGACTGGGAACAAGTAGTCAGGGGAAGGCTGCCAAAAGCTCTACGAAACACCAACCCGAACGTGGTGGAATACAAAGGCCTGGCAGAGCTGTCACCTCTGGGGCTACCACAACTAACCATGGGATTGGGCGCAAACTCTGGTAAACTATAGCCTAGACACCACGTCTACGCTAGCGCTTACTACTCTAATTATCTAGAATAACTAGAGCACTCAATACGAGCAGAGATCCAGTAAATAGAATAAAGTAAGAATTGAAATAAAGAATTTAGAACTTAGAAATAATAATTATAAAGAACCTAGAGATTGCTGAGCGACGAACCAATTGCTGCAAGATTACAATGTTGAGGAAGATCTGGTGTCTCCTCAGCTCTCTCCTCCTCTCTCCCTCTTTTCTAGATACAACTAGATGAACTAGAACTAGATGAACTAGACTAGATCTAGATGAACTAGACAACTAGAGGGATCTCTACTTCTACTTGGATGAAGAATTGAAACCCTAGTTTTTGATCTGTAGAAGAGATATGATGAGATACCTCCCCTGGGGTCAGGGGCCCTGTTTATATAGCCCTGAAGAATGCACCACAGCCCTTGGATCAAACCGACTTAAACATGTGGTGGAGATCGATCCTCAAAGTCGGTGGAGGCAGGATCCGCGAGACTCAACCTCATTGGCTGAGGTTGATGGGCGGGCGCCCAAGACCTTGGGCGGGCGCCCGGCTACCATGCCCGATCCACTTCCCCTTCGGTCGGATGTCTTCTAGAACCTTCCTGATTACGGAAAAGTTGCTGTTCGCCTTTAATCTCTATGTAAACCTGACATATGGGGCTTTCTTGGTTGTTTTCAGCTGACTCCCTACAGAAACAGACATTCACCAAAACTCATGGAATTCTGTTAGTCATAACCCTATTTCTACTAGGTGTTTGCATATAAGTCCATTTTCATATTAAGTTGATGATTAAAATTAGGAGTTATCTACCATCAATAGATACCTTCGTGGACTAATGAAGGCGAACCGAGGCCACAATTTTAGGGAAGATGAGCAAGGTACCATATGGTACAAAGACAGAATCTGTGTGCCCACCGATGCAGCCTTACGTAAGGAAATTCTCTCAAAAGCACATGACTCCAAGTATTGTATTCACCCGGGTGGCGACAAAATGTATCGTGACTTAAGGAAACATTTCTGGTGGATGAAGATGAAGACTGACATCGCAGGGCATGTGGCTCGATGTGACACTTGCAGCAGGATCAAGGCCGAGCACCAAAGACCTGCTGGATTGCTACAACCGCTCGATATTCGTGAGTGGAAGTAGGAAAGCATATCCATGGACTTCATAGTGGGCTTACCCCGAACCCCCTCTGGATATGAGGTCATTTGGGTGATTGTCGACCGTTTAACCAAAGCCGCACATTTTGTGGCTCTCTAGATCGGGACTAGTGTAGAAAAGTTAGCTCAATTGTACATCAAGAATATTCTCAAATTACACGGGGCCCCCGTTCGCATTGTATCTGATCGCAGATCTCAATATATGTCTCTCTTCTGGAAGTCCTTACATGAGTCTATTGGCTTGAAGCTCGACTATAGTACTGCATACCATCTGCAATCTGACAGGCAAACTGAAAGAATCAATCAGATTCTAGAAGACATGCTTCTCGCCTGTGTTCTGAAATATAAGGAAGATTGGGAGAAATGCCTACCTCATGCTGTGTTCTGAAATATACCAGTTTGAATTTGAATCAAATAAGAAAATAGAAAAGAAAAAGAAAAGGAAAAGAATAAGAAACGGGAAATAGAAAAGCTATTCGGCCCAGGAACCCGCCCCGGCCTGCTAACTCTCTCTTCTCTTCTTCTGGATCGGCCCAGCAACCGGCGACGGCCCGTTATCACGGCCCACTCGCCCACCCGCCTGCTCCTCCAACTAGCCAGCGCGGCAGCCCGCTGACGAGCCGGCCCCACGTGGACCCCGCATGTCATCCCTTACCTCCCCGGTCCCCCTCACTCCTCTGCTTTTTCCCATGGCAGAGCCGCGCGTCCACGCCACGCTTTCTCTTCCAGCCGTCTGATCCTCGCCGCCACGCATCCAAGGCCCCGCCTCGCGCCACCTAGACCGACCAGGGGCCGATAGGGTCACGCGAACGGCAAGACCGCGCGCGCGCTCACCTGCTCGCGCCCGCCGAATCACGTGCCGCTGTTCCCCATGGCGCCTTCCAATTCCGTGGCCGCCAAGCCGAATTGGCGAGCGCCACTGCCAGCTGGGACACACGGAAGCTTGACAGCGACCCGTCGAGCCATCCCGAGCCACCTAATCCTCATGGACGCCGAGATCACCGTCCGCCGGCGCCATAGCCCTAGCCAGCCGCCTATTTAGGCAACCCTGAAGCCCTAGAGACCCTTCAGCCCTGCCGCCGCTCTGGTGGCCGCCCAGACTCGCAAAGCCACATGAAACAGGAGGAGAAGAAGGGGATGAGAGGAGAAGAGGAAGGAGGCGGGGAGGACACCGCCGTCAGAGGACGCTGCTGCCGGAGTCTGCTGAAGGAGGAGGCCAGAAGCTGTACGCCTACATCGACTACCTCGACTACACGCCGGCGCGACGCATCAACCCCTACTACCCCTGCCGCGGAGGTGAACCACCGTCGCGCTCTCGCCATGAACGCCGCCGCCACGTCGAGCTTAGGCAGCGCTCGCGTAGAGCCTCGCCAGCTGTTGACATTTCTAACGCCACCTAGTGTTAGGTTGTCACAGTCCTAACATGGCGCCAAAAATGTTGGTACTAAATGATATGCTGTCTAGGAATAAATAAATGGATCCGCAAGCGCACAGATAATACCGCTATAGCATTTTAACCAGGAGTATTCCAGGTATTGTTATTTATATTTTTACCACTGGGAAGGGAATGCTATGGATAATGAGCTAATGAGCATTGCCCTTAGTAATGGAGAGCTTAACCATGTCTTTATCTATCTCATATGCAGGGTGAGTGTCACATGATAATAATATGATAATGAATATTAAATGACATAAGATAAATGAGAGCACATAGCCACATATAATAATGATATCCATCTCAATTAGAATACTCTAAGTCTATAACACTAGCATGGCCTAGGATGATCTAGGAAATAAATCCTGAACATTCTAACTATAATGTCAAAGCATACAATGATTAGTGCAATTATACTTAGTATCATTACTAACAAAGGTTATATCTATGCATATTGAATATTATCAAGGAAGAACATGTATAGTAACCACCCCTTCCTTGTAATACTTGTGTTCTACGGGCCCTATACTCGGGAGGAGGACTACAAAGGACTCAACAGGACTGTCACTCACGCGATCTACCTCTCGATCTGGACTATAGGGGGCAATCATAGATAAATATAGCCTAGGCACCATGCCTACACAATATCTATCACCCACCCATTGGCCTAATGAGCAAGCGCTATACGATCCTATGCATAAACATAATTCTAAGCCAACTCCTCTAAGCATATAATCAAAGTAATTAAGAACATATTAATGTTGAGCATAGTCAATCTTGATATATTAGAATAGAGCAAAGTCATATTCATAGTAATAAGATCAAGTACTAGATATTACAATGAAGAATAAGAAATTACCAAGAGCGATGACAGATCTGGATTCCAAGCTAGGCTTGACTCCCTCTAGATCTATTCCTATGTAGCTATGCTAAAGAACTATAGAGCTCTAGTTGAGATGGTAGCTCTGAGGCTTCTCTGAATTAGAGACCTGAATAATGATTTCTTCTCTTCTCTTCTTCTCTCTTTTCTGGGGCTAGGGGCTCTATTTATATAGCCCTGTAGGATGCACCACAGCCCTTGGATCAAACTAACATAAAACACGGTGGAGATTACTCCTCAAAGTCGGTGGAGGCAGGATCCACGAGATTCGACCCCATTGGTCCACGTGGATGGGCGGCCGCCCGGGCCCACAGGCGCCCGCCTGGCCAGCGTGGCAATTTGGCCCCTCCTTCGGTCGGGTGTCTTTTGGAACCTTCCTGATCCCATAAAAGTTGGTTGTTCGGTCTTTCTCTCTATGTAAACCTGACATATGGACCATTCTTTGTATAATCCTGATAACCTCCTACAGAAACAGACAATCATCAAAACTCATAGAATTCTATTAGTATAACCCCTATAACTAATTGTTATTATTCTTTTAATCCTTTCTCATGTTATGTTGATGCTTAAAATTAATACTTAACTACCATCAACAAACTCCCCCAAACTTACCTTTTGCTCGTCCCTGAGCAAAGATAGACTCAGTGATGGATCAGGAGTTGCTACAATGCTTTCACGCCTTATAGGTACGCATACGTTCAAACAAGAACTCTCCTCCGGATTAGAGTGAACTATCGTGACTCAAGACTTACCCAAATTACCTGTTACCATGGGGCTTATAACCTTCACTTGGGTCTTGGGCAGTTGAAAGACAGAATAGTAGGTCAAGTGCTATGTTTCTCACTCTTCGATCAACTATTACTATGAAGTTTTTACAAGGTTTTTAAAATAAAACTCAGAGATTCCTTGTATGACCCTTTCATGTCTCTCATATGTGGTATTTTGGATCCTTACCAAGGCAAGTGTATAATATGCCTTCTCTCTTGCTCTCAAGATATGTGGTATTTGTGGAACTAAGGCATAGGGAGATTACCTTCTCTTTCTCACCCTACTTCTAATAGGCTTATGTGGAGTTCATAGGTAGGGAGAATATCTCAAACCTACTTGCATATATTGTATAGTTAAACCATAGATCTAAAGAAATTAGTCATACAATCAAGTCATATGTGCATACGAGTAAAGGGAAACAACTAGGTGATGTGGATGATGGTGATAAATGAGGGGTAATGATGGTGAATATCTGATTCTACAATTGCTCCTTGAGGATAACATGACTCCCTAATTTTGAAACTTTAAGTCTTTCTAAGGACTTGGCTGCTCTATTTCTTTCTGCGACTTTTGTCCTCTCTCTCTTTTTTATTAGCATGCCAATCCTATAATGCACAGATAATTGTAGGAAGTATTAATTTGATAACTAGAGCTATAGAACAGTATTATTTTTAGATGTCTTCTCCTAGTGTAGGAGCATGACACTTGAGTGGGTTTGGATGGATATATGGATGAATACGTACTCCCAGGGTAGGAGCAGTATTGGTGCGTGTCTCTAGGTCAGAAACAGCACAGGATGGAGTGTATATATATGTGGGTGATAATTTCAGGAACAGAAGTAGCACATAGTGGATATGGTAGAGTGGCTTTTAGTGGTTGCGTGCTTCTGAGGACAAAAGTAGCTAAGATTAATGGATGGAGAGCACATAGTATTAACTTTAACTGCATGATTAACTCCTAAGGGTCAACACAGCTTAACCATACTCACTGCCTACAAAGTGATAAATAACTAGTTGGCTTTCCTAATCTAGTAAGCATGAGTATTTGGCTGTGGTAGGAATTTTGAACTCTCATCATAAAGGAACTCATCATGCAATTTAAGATTTTTTAAAAATAAATTCTCTAGAACTCTAGTATCTCTAGGAATAAGATGGACAGCAACTCAAAATCTTTCTATATCATATCCGCCAACTACTTAGACTTAGATCAAGTATTTGCTACCCACAGGTTTCAAGTTTAGAGCAAATCTTAAGTCTAAACAGTTGTGTCTAAAATTCGGAAAGTGCAAGGTTGAAAATAAGGTACTTGCAAAGAATTAAGGCAAAGCAACTATTCATCATTTCCATGTAAGATTTTATTCTAGGGTTCATTTTAGCAACAGATTCTTTTAAGATCTCTCCTTTGTTATAGCTAGCCGCTTTATTACCTAACAGAAATTGATTATAAATAAATAGGGAAATCTTTATTAAGTTTCTAAGGTTATTCATCTTTTTATTTGTTTTATTTAACACACTAATAAATAGAATAGATAAATAAGCAAGGAATACTTAGCTCACTGTATGGGGGTGCTCTCCCCCAAGCTGGATGTTGACATAGTCTATTGATGTTGCTGACAGGCAGTGAAGGCGCACTAGGTCTCCTGGAGTGTCGTAGGTAGTTGCTGTTGCAAACAGCGCTTGATTGTTAAAGGCAGCACTTATCAGGGAATAGGGCGTCTGTATGCCTGTTGGCTCTTGCCGATCATGCAAAGCTCAAATAGACAACAAAGCTTGTGGAACTGATTAAGAGTTAGTCATAAACTCCTAGCTTAATGTGTCTAGACCTTCATAAGAAATTTTCAGTATAGCAGGATCTTAATATTTGTATTTTTTTGATATTTTTATTTTTATTATGCCATGCAGAAAATTATAAACATGATGAATGCAATATTTTTATTTTTATGCCACCACAGCAGATAGACGTTATGGGTTTTATACCATAAAGCTATTAGCATGGGGCTTCAATATTTAATATGCAATGCATGCCATTCTTATTTGCTTTTCTAATGCAATAATGAGATGCAACTAGTTCATGCTATTTAAAGAAAGTAAAAATGCTAATATGATGCAGAAAAGAAATATGCTGATAAATACCAAGTGTTACCTCTTGGCGTGGTGTTCAGTGATTTTTAGTCCTCCAAACAGGTCCTTCTTGTTCACTCAGTATTTGAGGGGCACATCGGACGGTGTTGACGATGCTGTATTATGTGCAGGACTTGATTCTGTGTTTACCTTTGGTTTCCATACCTGTCTTGTAGGTGAGGTTGACTTGGAGGAAGAAGCTGATGGAATCTCTTCTGGTGGTACTATCTCCTCGATGGCTCTATTCTCATCAGGGTACCGGTCTTCTTATCTTGATTCTTCTCTGTCATAGTCAGCCCATCCGTTCATGACAATCTTCTTTTTTTGGGTATGGGTACGCTGCCTTCTCCTTGACCTGTTCTTCTTGGGCTCCTCCTCTATTATATAATCACTGATAAAATGGCAGCGTACATTCTCTGAGGGGAAGTGGAGGTGGATCTCCCCTGTTCCAATGTAGATGATGGCTTTGGTAGTGTTGAGGAATGGTCTTCCGAGGATGATGGGTGGATCGTACTCATCTTCTCCTATATCAATGACCAGGAAGTCAGTGGGAATGTAATGATCGTCGATCTGGATAGGGACGTCCTTGGCTATCCTTTCCACGAGGCGAAAAGACTGGTCTACCATCTGCAACTGCGCATAGGTGGGGTCCAAAGGCATAGTCCCATATAGGAATTCATAAGTTACCTTAGCCATAATGTTGATGCCCGATTTGGTGTCCCAAACTACGTTGTTGAAGGAACATCTATTGATGTAGCATTGAATGGTTAGGACACCTGGGTCGTCCTTCTTAATGAGATGCGGGGACTTGAGTAGGTGGTCATGGTCTCTGTGGACTACTATGACCATCATCACTGTCTCCATCTTCTGGCCCTTCTTGTTGTTGCCCTTGTTCTTGGTCTTAGCTTGCTTCTTGTTCTAGTTCTTATTCTTCTGATTGATGATCTCTTTCTTCGGCTCATAAGGAGTAAATCGGTGTGCAGGGAATTGCAACACCCTGTCCTTGAAGAAGAAAGCTTCTGTCTTGCCTTTGATGTTGAAGACAATCTTGGCAGTGTTGGAGTAAATGATAGCTCCAGTAGTGTTCAAGAATGGTCGTCCCAAAATGATGGGCGACTTCATATCTCCTCCTGTCTCGATGACCACAAAGTCTGCGGGTATGTACAGGCTTCCAACTCGCACACATCTATTCCTCAGGATGCCTTGGGTGTAGCAGAGTGACTGGTTCACAAGCTGCAAACACATGGTTGTTTCTGATAAAGGATAATTGAACAGTCTCTTGTATATTACCTTAGGCATAATGTTCACGCTTGCCCCGAAGTCACAGATTGCCTCATTGAAGTTCATAGTTCAATAGAGATCGAAACAATCGGTCTCCTTGGATCACCTTTCTTTATTGGCAGAGCTGAGTTGGTCCATGCTTCTCTGGGTAGGTCACTCATGTAGCTTCCTGCATCATAGATGTCTACAAGATTTATAGTTTCTAATCCTGTAGGTTGCCCTGGAATCTTACCTTGGTCATTGGCAGGAGCAAAGTGAGCAAGCTATTGTAACTAGGATTCTAGCATTTTGTTGAAGCTAAGCTAATTCTTAATAGCATTGGCAAAATTGTCCATTCTACTATTAATTGTTTCTAGAGTTTTATCATTTGTTGCTAGCTTCTTGGAAAGGTTATCTATTAATTTTCCCTGGTTAAGTACTAACTCTCTCAAAGGTGGCTGATTAAAATTGTTGTAGGAGGAGTTATTACCTTGGTAATTACCTAAGTAGTTAGGCCTCTGTTGCTGATTCCAGCCTTGTTGAGGACGGTAGTAATTGTTGTTGTTATTGAGGTAGTTCACATCCTCTGTAAGCTCTAGGCAGTTGGCTCCTGAATGGCCAGTATCTCCACACTCTTCACAAGTTATGCATGAGTCATGGATGTGCATGACCTCCTTCTTCTCAGTGGCTCTATCTTTGAGCCTTTTCATCAGTAGGTCCATCTTGGCAGACATCATGTCTACCTCCTTCAGCTGGTGCATTCCACCTCTCTTGCGGGTCTGAGTTCTTTCAGTTGGAGGCCATCTTCTCCACAAGAGTAGTGGCTTGTGGTATCATAAGTGATAAGAAAGCACCTCCAGTAGTGGCATCCAAGGTTTCATGAGTGCTGTTGCTGAGCCCATGGAAGAATGTCTGCATGAGCAGCCAATTCTCCATGCCATGATGAGGACACTCGAGGTTGCGGTCTTGAAAGCGCTCCCAAGCTTCTAGGACTGTCTCATCATGTTGTTGCTGAAAACTTGATATTTTCCCATGGAGAGAGTTGGTCTTGCCCGTGGGGAAGAACTTTGCTAGGAAATTGGTGGAGCAGAGTGCC
>DXKC01011557.1:0-16974 GCA_031170775.1 Cymbopogon citratus
CATATTAATCAACTCATGGGACAAGTTGCTGATATGGTTCACAGGCAGTTTGGCATCAAGCCAAAGAACTTAACTCTTACTTACAGGAAGCCATATCCAGAGTGGTACGACCAGATGACTTTACCCCTGAAGTATAAGATACCAGCATTCACCAAGTTTACTGGCAATGGTGAGACCTCTACCATGGAACACATAAGTCAGTACTTGACTCAGTTGGGGGAGTTGATCGATGAACCAGTGTTCAGGATATGGTTCTTTCCTCTGTCATTGTCTGGAGCAGCTTTCTCATGGTTTGCTTCATTGCCCTACGAGTCTATTCTGACATGGGAGGACCTGCAGACAAAGTTCCATTAATACTTTGATTCAGGTATGACAAAGAAGGGATTAGCCGATCTCATTGCTCTCAAGCAAGGATACAATGAGTTGGGATCGAGGTTCTTGTAGAGGTTCAGAGAAGTCAAGAACCAGTGCTAGTCTTTGGTTCTATCTAAAAAGGACCTGGTTGATATTGCCATCTCTGGATTACTTCCAGTCCTTAGGGATAGGGTTGGCTCTGATCATGCTAGTTTGGCTGCACTATCAAGAAAGATAGCTCGCCTGGATAACAGGTTTGGCTTCAATCGCTATGGCAAGCTACCTCAGAAGCCTTCATCAGTTGAAGGGTTCTATGCTTCATACCTTCAAGAGGGACTAGCAGAAGAAGAGGGTGGCGAAGACGAAGTAGCAGCTGTCGAGTGGACTTAGAGCAACACAGAGAATATGCCTTGGGCTAAGGCCAAAGACAACCAGGGGAGCAATGGATACAGCTTTGATATCAACAAAGCTAATGAGATCTTCAACATGTTGCTGAAGCATGGTCAGATTAGGCTGACTGGGAACCACAAAATTCCATCGGCCAAGGAACTCAAGAAGATGAAGTACTACAAGTTCCACAATTCTCCTACTCACAACACCAATGATTGCAAGGTCTTCAGAGATTATATCCAAAGAGCAATCAACAAAGGGAGGATTGGCATTGAGAAGAGCATGTGGGTAGACGGGCATCCTTGCCCTACCAACATGGTGACTATGTTAGGCAAATATAGGGTACTCACTTCTGACAGCCAAGAAAGCTGGTATTGTTGACTCTGGGAAACAGATATCTGCTGTAGAATATAGAGAGCTCAAGATGAAGCATCAATCGGAGCAGCCTGAATCTTCCAAGGCTGGTGAGCAAAGGCGCCCCACTGTTCGGATCCTATTGAACAAGTGGCAACACAAGAAAGAAAAGATCAGCTTCGTCGTGAAAGAGAGTATCAGCAGTGGCTTGAAGAAGAGTACAGATGCCACCATGAAGAAGAAAGAAGGATCAGGAAAGAGAATCAGTCCCATTGGCATTGTCCTTTCTTCAGACATTGCTGGAATGAAGGTTTGAAATTGCCTACACTCCATAATTGTCCTGAGTGCAGTAATCAATATCATGAGTACAGGCAAGGAGCAACCAACCACCGACCTATCCATGAGCGTTTGGGTCAGCGCATAAAAAATAATGAGTACAGATTTCATAATCAGTCTGGCAAAGGAGTTGCCGATCAGGAAATGATCGATTATGAAGAAGAAGAAGAAGAAGAAGAAGAAGAAGAAGAAGAACAAGAGCATGCTTGGCAAGAGGGTCAATGGTGCCTAGGAGGATTGACCAGGAGCTGGAAGAGAAGAGTCCAACGCTTGAGTAACGATGAAAAGCAAGAGAAGAAGAAGAAAGCTCAAGTCTGGCAAGCCAAGCAAGCAGCCAATAAAGGTAAAGGAAAAGTATCAGCACTATTGCAACCATATTTATATTGCCTACAGAATTCAGTGCCTATAGAGAGAGACATGATGATGGTGACTCAGAAGATTCAGACGATGAAGGTGTGTGCCAATGGATCTATGAAACCAAGAAGTCCACATTTGAGAAGCCTCAAAAGTATCTGCACATGAAGGCATTGTACTTGAAAGGACTTGTTGATGGCAAACCATTGACAAGGATGTTGGTTGATGGTGGAACTTCGGTCAATCTTATGTCATACACTACATTTAGGAAACTTGGCAAGAATGAAGAAGATTTGAGTCAGATAGACATGAAGCTTTCGAATTTCAGTGGCAACATATCCAACACTAAGGGTGCTATCACTGTTGAGTTGACCATTGGAAGCAAGAGTCTGCCAACCACTTTCTTTGTGGTTGATACTTCTAGGACATATAGTCTACTATTGGGTCAAGATTGAATTCATGCTAACTATTGCATTCCATAAACAATGCATCAGACTTTAACCCAATGGATTGGAGATAGGACAGAAGTCGTCCAAGGAGATTCGTCTACTAGAGTTGCACTAGCCAGATCTGCCGATTGGAACTTTGAAGGGGTCCACTGCTTCTCTGGTAGGGTGCATGAAGGAGGTTTCGTCAGATGCTATGATGAGAACCAACAGCCGATCAGGATCATCGGCTCACAAAAAGATTTTTGTTCAAGATAAGGAAAACTTCTGTATCGGCTATTAGATCAATGGTTTAAAAAGAAAATATTTTGGCCGATGCAGAAAGGATTGGAGGGTTTGTGCTTTAGCATATAGTATTAGTTCATTTGCAATCCTAGATTGTTATAAATTGTATACTTAGCAAATTTGGTTAGCCAAGTTGTTATGCACTCTAGCTTGTAAAAATAGCCGATACAATTGTATCGCCTTTAGAATAAAAATACAAGTCCTGCAATTAGAGCAAGAGCCAATACGATATGTATTGCCTTTAGAGAAAAAAACATCCAAAACATAAAGTGGTGTTTGCGATGGATCAGTTTCAGAGAAATACTAAGAAAGATAAACTGGAAAGGAAACTGCATTATATTTACAAGAATCATTTACAAGTTTATTTGCCTCAGGAGTTTTATAGATTGAACACATTGTTCACTACATCAGCAGAAACTACTCCATCAACTATATCTTCTGCTACTGCTTCGAAGTCATCGGCGTGCTCCTCCATGGCCTCTGCCACCTCTGGAAGATGGTATTGAGGCCAAGCAAGTTTTGGCCAGTGACCTCTTGAGTAGCAGCCAAGGCACGAGCAGCACCATGGCGAACACCATGAAGGGCAATCTCATTAGCCCGGGGAAAGATTTGCCCCAACCTTTCAACAATGCTACCACCCTAAGCATTAATAGAAGTAGCAGCTTCATTGGCAGCCTGTTGCAATTCCTCCAGACGCATCGTCAGATCTGAAATACAGAAGAAATCAAATTTGTGAATATCCGAAGATTCAGATAAGACCATAAACAGATCCTGATATGACTCACCAGCAACTTGGGCATCAGCAGCCGCCCTTTGCCCTATTGCTATTTGAAGAGATATTTCGCTATCTTCAAGGGATTGTTGAGTTTGGATGAGTGCTTGCTAGAATTCACGAAGATCATCTTGCATCCAACCCAACTTCTTGGTGGCCTCGGAGTAGCGATCCCACGCCTCATTCTTCTCCACTCTATAGCGGTTTATCAATATTTCTACTGAATCTTCAGATTCGGCGTCAAAATGAGGGTCTTCTTCAACCACCGGTGACATAGGAGGAGAAGCTAATGCCGCTGGAGGTGCCAATGGCAACATCGGTGATGGAGCAGTTGATGCAGCAGGTGCAACCGAGACCAATGGTTGAGTATTTGACAGACTGGTGCCGTCAAAATTTAAGATACTTTGTAGTTGCCTATGAACAGTAACAGGAAATCAATGAATCAAATCTAAGAGAAGCTGATTGAGAGGATATAAGTTGAAGATCAGTTACCTCCTGCGCTGGCACATGGATTGCCAGAGTTCATCATCACTTATATCCGTAGGACGTTTGCCACGATTGTCCTCCATTGCTAGGTTTCTACTATTTAAAAGGGGGGAGAAGAAGGGTTTTCTCGAGAGGGAAACTTAAAAGACAGATGGCTGGTGAAGTTGATTCCAATTGCCTTGATAGTTATTTTATAGCAAAAATGAGGAAGGCAAAGAGTCAAGCGTATTTGGACCATCGGATCAAATATGAACAATGAGAAATAGATCACTAAATCAGTTCCATCTAATACAGTGGGAGGATGGATCGGCTAAATAGCTGATAAGATACACTTCTTCTGGAAACTAAAGAAAGCAAAAGAAATCATTCAAGAATTTACAACAAGAAGGATTCCAGAAGATTACAAACAAAGATGAGAGATATTATACAGGTTTGTAAGTCTCAATTTTTATATATTGGTACCAAGTCGATCTAAATTCGGAAAGTATCAAGCTTTCATCCCAAACAAAGTTGGATCAGCTGATTGTTTTCTTAACTTGTTAAATAGTTGTGCTTACAAGCTCGATGTCAGAGGATCAGAAGGCAAAAGAAATAAACACAGAAAGGATGTTGCTAGTGGAGCACTCTATCTACATACAAAAGAGAACAACATCCTATTCAAGGTTTCTTCATGCATACCTGATTATATCTGCTGGATCAAGCTTATCGATGATATCTACTCCCACAGCCCCAATAATGCCAGAATCTTGCATCAGCACTTCATTAATATCTGGAAGATTCACTGCAAGGCCCAGCATGCTGGTACCTGTGTAAGCTTGAGCAGCAGCAAGAGCATAAACAACACCAACTTTGACTCCATAAGAAGCTATTCTGTGAGCTCGAAGAGGAATATTGCCAACTCTCTTGAAAAGATCTTGACCAGGAGCATTCACAGAATTTGCAGCATTAATTCCAGCCAATTGCAGATCCTCGAGCTGGGAAGTCAGATCTACAAAGAAATAAATGCTTGAAGTTACTGATTGCCAAGATAAAGAAATCTGTAGAAAAAATTCTAAGAATATATTCACCAGAGATTCTGGGAATCTGCTATTCAAGAAGAATATCTATTGTTCTCTTTTTTTCTTCAAGATCTCTTTGAATGAAAAAAAGAGACTAAGAGCGGTGAGGAGCCACATTTGCTGAATGTTCAGATTCAACTATATATTCATCAGTTTGCAGATCACTTCTATGAACTGATCTTGTTCTCGGCGCAAAGGAATCAGATGATGATGGAAATACAGGAATAGCAGTTGTGATTGAAGTGCCGATAGTTTCTCTAACATGACTATAGAAAAGGGGAAGAATAAAGAAACTATCAGTAGGAAGCAAAAGAAAAAGGTACGGAAAGAAGGAAATGCAGTAAGCTAACCGGCGAGATTGATGCAAATCTACCTCCTCTTCTCCAGAGAAACTCCTGCTCTGGCGTCCATTCACCATGGTGAAGTGGGGTTTTCACAAACAGAACAAAAAAGAAGAAAAGTGGAATAGTGGTCAGTAAGAAAGGTAATTGCATTTATTACTAAAAGATGCCGAAAGAAGAAACAGAAATACAATATTTTAAGTGAACAGTGAATTGATCTTTCTCGGATATATCGACTGATCGGCAAAAGGAGAAGGAATGCAAATTTTGGAATAAAATCAATTTTATCCCAAAATTAGGGGGCATGTGTTGACACCAAAATTTGGTATGCAGAATATCATGCGTGGGATCAGGTGTCCGAGTGAATCAAGGCTGATTTGGCAATTGTTGACCAAGACGAGAGGAAGTCAAATTAACCTCTCGACGGGTGTATCGGCTAAACACAGAATTGGGAAGAGACCGCATCCGGGTCGGCCAAGAAGGAAAGACACGTCGGACTTCACCAGAAGGGAAAGATTGGAGCCCAAGTTATCTAATTTTCCATAGGTTTGTTAGTTTTTAGTTGTTTTTGTATCAGAACTCTTACTTGCCCAGGCTATAAATATAAAGCCCCGGACAATGTAATATTCATCATCACGATCAATACACAAAACCGGCTATCACGCCGTACCCTTAGGAATAGGAGTAGGAGTAATGTAATATAGATTCTCGACGAGATCTTCAGGCAGGCTGGTATTGTCCGTGGAGAGCGGCGTCTTCTTGCTGGTAAGTTATTGTCAAAACCCGTAGTATTCATGGATAGGGATGATGTATTGTCCGTGAAGAGCGGCGACACGGTCTATCTATGAGTATTATAGTGAGAACGTTAGGGATGATGTATTGTCCATGGAGAGCGGCGTCACGATCTATCTAACTATTATTGCAAGTTATCAACTTTATTAGCTTTGGCAAGCTAGTAGATTTATTAAGTTGTCGATATTGTTTGATCTTATGGTTTATTCTATATAATAATATCATTGCCCAATCAAAGATTAATAGATTTGGCCATATCCTATTAAATTCAAGTGATTATCATGTTTAGATCTATTTTATGCTTGAATCATGCTTCCATCGGCCAATTCCTATCTAATCTTGATCGTTACATGCTGTGGGTTTAGAATTAGATAAGTTAATAAAGGTTGATCTAGGACCGCTGGCCCGTTAGACTAGTCTTAGATTAGGTGGATTTGCTTGTTTACTTTTATCCCTGCTTCATGGACCATGTATCGGCTATTCTAGCCGATCCAGTTATGCTTTCATGAATAGTACTCTGTATCGGCTATCGGCTAGATTTGTCTATTCATATAGGGGGATGATGTATTGTCCGTAGAGAGCGGCGTCATGGTGTCTCTATGGGTAGTTCATGTCTATTTGGTAACATTACATTGTACTATCTGCTTATACCTGATAATGATTAAACACGATCGGCTAACGAACTTATACTAAGAATTATGCATCCGTATAGCCTATTCTATTTACATCTTTATCTTTATTATGATTACATTGCAAGGAGCTAACTCTCTAGTTAGTTTCCTTATTCGATCGGCTATGCTAGCCACACATCTTGGAACTGTCTGGGATCACACCGGCAGGTTCTATAATTTGATCTCGTTTATCTCCTTGTCAGCTGTAGGTCAAGTTGGCTGGCATGCTTTCTCGGTGGATCGGCACTGCCTGCGAGGTCTTGAGAATCACGGAGCATCCTTGTGCTCTTCGGTTCTCACCAGGACCTTATTAGTGTGTCGGCACTACATTCACGTGTCGACACTTCTGAGTATGCTCTAATGGCTTACTCAGAAGATGTGTCCCAGCTGA
Source organism: Cymbopogon citratus (assembly GCA_031170775.1). NCBI lineage: Eukaryota > Viridiplantae > Streptophyta > Magnoliopsida > Poales > Poaceae > Cymbopogon > Cymbopogon citratus. Next base: position 7,031 of record DXKC01011557.1, read on the forward strand.
AGAAGGAATCAAAATCATTGAGAGGTGCCATTCATCACCATATGGAGGGCACTATGGGGTATTCCGAACACACGTGAAGATCTGGCAGTGTGGATTCTTCTGGCCAACAATGTATGAAGACACAAGAGAATTTATTCAAAGGTGTGGCTCATGTTAAAGACATGGCAATATTAATTCAAGGGATGCCATGCCACTCATTAACAATCTCCAGATTGAGCTCTTTGATGTCTGGGGGATTGATTACTTGGGGCCATTTCCGTCGTCGAAAAAACATGAGTATATCCTGGTGGCGGTGGATTACGTCTCCAAATGGGTCGAAGTCATGCCGTGCAGGAGTGCTGACAGCATGCATTCAAAGAAGATGTTTAAAGAAATAATATTTCCAAGATTTGAAGTTCCAAAGATAGTAATAAGTGATGGAGGAACACATTTCATCGACAAGCACTTCAAGTAGTACTTGTCGAGGCATGGGATACACCACAACGTTGCTACTCCTTACCATCCTCAGACAAGTGGCCAAGCAGAGACATCTAATTGGCAAATCAAGAATATTCTACAGAAGACAGTGAATGAGATGGGAATTGTATCAAAAGACAAGCTTTCCAATGCACTCTAGGCCTACCAAACTGCATACAAGACACCCATTGGGATGTCACCACATCAATTGGTGTATGGGAAGACCTGTCACTTGCCAGTAGAGCTAGAATTCAAAGCTCACTGGGCTATCAAGAGATGGAACATGGACCTACAAGCAGCGGGAGACAAGAGGAAGATGCAACTCTCTGAGTTAGAAGAGTGGGGAGAAAAAGCATATCACAATGCCAAGATTTATAAAGAAAGAGTGAAAAGATGGCATGACAAGAGAATCAAGAAGAAGGAGTTCACCCTAGGAGACAAGGTATTACTTTTTAATTCTAGGGTAGAGCTCTTCGGGCATGAAAAGCTTTGAAGTAAATGGGAAGGACCGTATGACATGGTGAGCTCATCATCCCATGGGACCATCACACTTCGCAGCAACGAAGGTATGCTATTCAAGGTAATTGGTCAATGCCTTAAAATATTTTTAGAGCCCAATAATGAATTAGAGGTAGACATAATTACTTTCTTTCTCAATTAAGGGTAATAGGGCCTGACTTTTTACTTTTGATTTTTTGGGGTCCGATAACTTTTTTGAATAAGAAAAATATATAAATAATTTTGCAAAAAGGTTGAGGCAGAACGGGCTCGAAGGCCGAGCGCCTGCCCAAACCCCTTGGGCGCCCGCCCAGGCACGGTGGCGGTTCACCGCCGCCTTTCTCCTTCGTGATCCTTCCATCCCCCTTATTCAAAAAAAGTTTATGCTCAGATTATTCTATAATTCCTAATCACGTTATACCCCAAAGATGCCCATTCTATGCTTTTTCCACGCCTTTATAAACAGCCCATGCCTCTGGTCAATTTCATTCAATCATAGCTCTCCTCCCTTCCTGCTTAGAAGCTTGCTACACCTCTCCACGCAGCCATGGTCAAGCCAGAGACTAGATCGGAGGATGATCCCCTACGGGATCGACCTCAACACCATTCCTAAAGAGGAGCCCGAGTGCAAGGCCATCATTCCCATCAATGAACCTACTCCCCTTACCACCATTCCACCAAAGCCTCGTAGCTACGGGAGCTCCTTCTATGCCCAGCCTAGACTCGTTGCGCCCCCACAATCTCTTCTTTTGGGAGAATCTCCGCCGAAGGGCCCTGTCGTCACGCTGCCCGCGGGAACCAAGCTCCAACCCTCGAAGCACAATGAGGTGCTCATGGGGGTGAAGACCAATAAGAGTAGGGAGATCATCTACGCGAAGTACAGCACTAGAGAGCGTACTTACTTTGAGGGAGTTCATGCTTATCCGAGCAAGGTTAAATTCATCCCTCCGAAGGAAGCCCCCAAGCACGCTATGGTCGCATCCGAGATGCCATGCAAGCGCCGCAAGACTGTGGCAGATCTAGAGAAGATGTTGGAGGAGCATCGCGCTATCATTGCCTCTTTAGAAGCCTGCCACCGTGTTCAGAGTAGATGCATCACTCATACCGATAAGAAGGTGCTTAAGCTAGAACATACCATTGCCGAATTAGAAAAGAAGGTGAAGGCCCTAGAGCGCCTCAATAAGTAGAGTACTATGTCATAGCGTCTGATAGGGCAGTGAGTTAGTTTACTTAGTTAAAAAGTTTATCTTTGAGATTGCTTAGTTAAAAAGTTTAAATCATGTCAGTCGAGTTAGTCTTTTGTAATCATAGCCCTATATGAAGATGCAATAAAATTATATAATTATTATTATCGGATATGTTTTGCCTCTTTTGTCTCCACCATGTTGTGAATGAAGGATAACAAGAAACAAGTGTGGGGGAGACAATTGACGATCGAAACGAACAAATTCTCACACAACAGTAAAAATATTTGGAAAGATATGACACGAGGACCGCGCTCAGCGAAGTGGACCCCGAGGGGCCACCTACCAGGGGCAGCCGCCCAGCACCCTTGGGCGCCCACCCAAGGGTTGGGCCCACCTAGCTCCCACTTCGACCACGGTCAGGTATGATCCCCCTATATTGCAAATCCTTTCCCTGATCGCACTGTTTCAATTTGGATGAAAAATATCTTGAATTAAATTACTTAATGTATACATTGAGAAGGTAGATTATTTTAATCATGACCACAAGATAGACTCACACTATGATAATTCCTGAGAATTTTTGTTACTGTTGGGAACTTTAATTATAGGGACCCATATCACTTAGGTTGTTGTGGAAAGTGAGACAGTATGAATTATGAGAACCTGATTTCTGATGTCTAGTCATTTGGAGAATTTCTTTTTGAAAATTTTAAATTATTAGCTACACTTCTCCTCTATGGTAATAAATGCCTATAGAGCCTCGTTGACAAATTAGAAGACCAGTACATAAGCTCTTATTTGTGTTGCGGGTAGTCAAACCGTGCCAGACCCTTGTTGAGAGGATGTCATGCTCATAAGAACAAGTTCACTTACACCCACATATATTTGCTGCTCCTACACTAGGGGTACGCAACAACATGCTTTCCGCCTTTCATCTGTCTCCTACACTGGGAGAAGATGCACATATTTATTAGGATTTCTAAATGCTCCTAGGTTGTTATCATCAAGTTCTTCAAAGTTTATCATTAGTTGTCTTTAAGTTATTGTACTTTAGAATGAGATATGGAGCCATGCAAAATAAAGTATCAAAAAAGAAAGAAGCCCAAGTATTCAAAAAAAAGAAGAAAAAGAGAGAAGAGTATGATGGCCCAAGATCTTCAAGAAGTGTTATTCATCTTCATAGAAAAAGATTCATAAAGGAGCATCCCCATTATTTTCTTAGCCACCAAATATTCCACACACATGCACACTTGGTCTAGGGGTATGGCATTCCCCTCCGAGGATCCTGTTTTGACTGCGCAATATGCACAGGGTAAGAATGCTATTCCTTGAAATACCTTCAACTCCATATAAGCCTCTATAGAATAGGATACAGCATAAGACATATACCATACATGCCTCGGTGAGTTCCACAAATACCACATACAATGAGTGATTCGAGTGTGCTACATGATGGAGAAGGGTAAGCTAAGTTTTTCTTTGCAAAAATATTATAAAACTCCAAGTGACAGGACTGAAGGAAAAAGGAGCTCTACTTTGTGATGTTCCATCCTCAACTTCCTAAAGTCTTGTGGTAGACACTTTGAATCCCGCAGTACAGATATAACTAGGAATAATCTACTGTTGATGTCTTGATTTGAGGTTATGCTTAAAGTAATCCATCCTTTTCCTCGAGGATGAGTAAAAGACAAGTGTGGGGGAGTTTGTTGATGGTAGCTAACTCCTAATTTTAGCCATCAACTTAACATGAAAATGGATCTATATGCAAACACCTAGTAGGAATAGGGTTATGACTAACAGAATTCTACGAGTTTTGATGAATATTTGTTTCTATAGGGTGTCAACTAAAAATAACTAAAGATGGTCCACATGTCAGGTTTACATAGAGATAAAAGGCAAACGTTAGCTTTTCTATAATCTGGAAGGTTCGGGAAGGCTCTCGACCAAACAAGAAGCGAATCAGGTTCAGTGGCCGGGCGGCCGCCCAAGACCCTTAGGCGCCCGCCCGGGCAGCTCCACCAATCAGGCTCCGCCTCACGGATCCTGCCTCCACCGACTTTGAGGAGTAATCTACACCACACCTTTAGGTCGGATTGATCCAAGGGCTGTGGTGCATTCTACAGGGCTATATAATTAGGGCCCCCTACCCCTAGATTAGTGCCAATTCAGAAATCATAATTTATATTTTTCAAAGAGAATTAGCCAGGGAGGGACCCCTCGAATGGGACCTTCTCTTTAGGGATTTAGCAACAAGAGAGATTGAGAGAGTATAGGGTGGAGGTAGAAGTGGAAGAAGCCCGGCCTATCGGTGTCTCCTTCTAGTTGTACCTACGGGATCAAGTCTCCTAACCTGAGGCTTGGTTCTAGGATCATTTGGCAATTCAACTTCTGATACTAGTAAGTTTATTGTTCTTACTATTCTTTGGTCTTTGAGTTTACTTTATTTGCTTCGCGTAGGGAATAGAGTAATCATTCGTAGCGTAAGCGTGGTGCTTAGGCTAGGAATACTCATAGATACTCCCTGCTTGGCCGGACTAGTGGTAGTAGTGGGGGGAAGTGACAGTACCCCTAGTGTCTCCGTAACCCACATCCCATCAGGAGGTTTGGTAGGAATTAGCGTGCCAAGGTTAAGCATCCTCTGTGGTGTCTCTTTTTCTTAGGTGCCCCCTTTGAACAATAACCACACAGCTTACCACAGGTTAGAAGAAGATTGACGGATTAATCCTCTCTATATCACTTAATTCTCGCTATCTTGCCTTGCAACCCCTGGGTAGTAGTTAAGACCGGTTAGTCTTTTACACGTTTTCTCCTTGCGGATAAACAAATACGATACTCTGGACTTATCTCCCGGGTGAAGTGCTCACCAATATCTGTGTGCTTATGGATTATTTCTCTTTGATTCTTCTATGTGCGTAATAAATATCAACAATCATATTGCATTTGCATCTCATCATGTATTATAGAGCACGTTTAGAGCTTCATTTATATAGCTGTGAGAATAAGACTATGATCTTTTTTATATGACGTGTGTATATGATGATGCTAGTTGCTTAGGCTCTTTTTGATCACTTGATATAGGTTATGAGCTCAGCTAATTTTGAACTGTGAACTTGCTTAACAATAATGAAACTTGAAAAATGTTCACCCTGAGTATGGCAAGTAGCATATGTAGGATGTGTTGAGATTCATATATGCTTTCCTAGTATGCTCGGTTGCTATGTCTCATGTTTCTTGAGTCATACACTTGCTTTGGATGAATAGTGATCCACTTATGCTAAATTTTAAAATCCAAGCTAAGTGTGATAAAATTTGAGATGGATCTTTACTGTCCCACGTCAAGGTATTGAGACTGCTTTTCATTGCACTTGGGATGAACTTGAACCTTGTAGCGATGTCCAGAATCATTGTCTTAAGCTCTTTGTCTTGGCATGGTTCACATTTGGCGTGACAGTATCGATGCCTTTTACACATGTCTTGTTGATACTTGTGTACCGCTGTAACTTTGATAACTAAAATTTAAAAAACACAAGTGTTGGTCTTTTCTCTGACATGATGTATGAGCGTTGCATGGGGTAGTTCACTTGGTATACTTAAGTTAGCACTAGTATGATTTCTTGCTTGCATATGCTAGTAGCTAAATTTAGTGATGAACCCCTTTTCTGAAAATGCTTAAAACTTGCTCAAGAATGCTTAAATGCCATATTTCGTTTCATCTGATTAACTTGAGCTTTTGCTAGCACTTGTACTTGTTGCTTACACACAGCTAGAGCATCTTGTCATTCTGATTGCTATATTCCTGAAGCTGTGTATTTGTAATATTTTGCATGCATAGCATGTTTTGAGGGAGAGTTGTATCTCTTAAATGCTAAAAACTTGATAAGTGCACTGCCAACAAGGGGGAGAAGAACCACAAATCCAGAGTGCACCATTTATGAGATTGCATCTTTTCAGGGAGAGTTTCTTTACTGTCTTTGCTATCTTTGCTAGATGTGTTGAGCCTTTACCTCTGTCTTGAGGGTCTAACTGTTTTTAGGAGTTTCTGACAGTTTTTGGCTTTTGCTAGTGGTGTTGAGCCTATTTTCTGCCTCTTCTTAAGGGCTAGCTTTGCTTTACTTGGTTGCATCGAGCCGTTGCCCATGTCTTTGGGGACCAAGTTTCTGGATCATTCTTTGCTCATTGCAAGTGACCCGTTTCGAGTTTTTCTTTGGCTTTGGTCATTTGAGTGGGCTTTCTCTAGCTTGGTGTTGTCAATGCACTCATCAAGAGGGAGATTGCGAACACATGGCTTTTTTCCATAGCCATTGTGTAGCGTCTTTGTGTGTGATGAGTGATTGTCAACAAGGTCCAACACTTGCGGTTGGTCGGTTGATGGGTGGTTCTACTGATCCCTGGCACAGAGTTATGTGTCCAAATGGTGTCTCTTGGCTTGTGTTATACACGTATGGAGTTTGAGGGCAGTAGCGACGGTCGAAAGAAGGTCAAGCGGGCGTGCCATGCTGACGGACCGTGGAGGTGAAGGGCGGACGTGGTGGCTTAGACCGAGGGACCAGACGGTTGCGTGCTAGCCGTAGTGGCTGACACTCAGGACTTTGACAAGTGTAAGATGACACGGCAGGGAATCCGTGCACGGCACGTACTCGCGAGGAGGTTTGGTGGTTTGGCCTCAAAACCATCGGCGGAGGTTTGGTGGTTTGGCCTCAAAACTATCGGCGGGGGATGTGTGTGCGGCACGCTACTCGCGGAGGCGGGTTTTGTGGGTTTTGGCCTCAAAACCTGGGTTGGTCCCGCGCGGACGGACGGCACGTGGCGGCATCGGGGAGATTGCATGCAGCAAGGCTACCGGTGAAGAGGCACGGTGGCCGTTGGATCAAGTTATCAAGAGTTGAACAAGATTGCCCACGGGCGGTTTAGTTTAGCTCAAGTTATCTCAAGGGCATTATGGGGATATCCAATTTGTATCCCTTAAATAGAGGTGGAGACCCCCATCTCTCCTCACCTCTCTCATTTTATGTTTTCTCCTTCTAGTGGCTAGGATTTCCCTTCCTCCCCTAAGGATTTGCTAGAGAGAGGTCACCCGAACTACTTGTGTCTTGTGTTCGTAGGAAGCGCACCCCTTAGTGTGCACATGCCCTCTAAGCTTTTGGAATCATGGCTGGAGTTTGCGATTGAATCGTGTTCTTGGTGTTCTTCACGAGTTCATCTTGTCCCCCTCCGAGAACTTTGCGATTTCTTCGTTTCTTGAGCTCTTTGATCCAGATCTTTTGTGCTGACTTGATCTATGAAGTGAGTTGAGGCTTTTCACCGAAGAAATTGCTCTGAAAACCTCACGAGATCAAAGATTCGTGGATTTGTAGCTCTAGGTCTCCCCAAGATCCATTTTACTTTCCTTTTGTGATTTCTCGAGTTCTGCTCTGATCTGAGCGATGATCTCTTAGAGATAGCTCCCCAATAGCACCAAGAACATACTTTTAAAATTTTGTTGCGATTAGATTTGATTTGGAGCAGATTTGGGATTTTTGGGATCTTGCCCAAGGCTGCACGCAGGAACCGGCTAGGCCGGCTGCAGCACCCGGCTAGGCCGGTTGGATCGGCTAGGCCGACTCCACCAGCCGGCTAAGCCGACTCGGGGCTGAGCAGCGGCCAAAACCGGCTAAGCCGGCTGCTCAACCCAGCCAGGCCGACTGATCCGGCTTAGCCGAGTGGTCAGGGCGGCTGAGCCGACTGGACAGAGCCAGTTCTGGTTTGAGTTGGTTTTTGAGTTTTCGGACTCCGTTTCTCGCACCGTCAGTTTCTACAGGTTGCTGTTTCTGTCGGGAATTTTTCTGTTGGGCGTTGTTTGGTTTTGGGGGGAAGTGTGAAAGAGATTAGGACCTCCATCTCTCTCTTTTGAGAAGAAGAAAAAATTGAGGCTCCCATTCACCCCCTCCCCCCTCCCCTCTGGTCACCGTTACCGGTCCTACAGAGGTCCTTTGAAAAAAAATAAATTTCAAATGTTGGAAATTTAGACATAATTATCCTTCATTGTTGGTAAAGTCTTCCAACTTTGAGCAAGTGTATATAAAAAAGATCTTGTTTACGATGTATAATACGTCCCACTAGATTGACATTGGAACAGACTTTTCATAGTAAATTTACTTGGTGATATAAAATTGATTTTTTTTGCTTGTTGCTCACTGGTATGTGCAGGAGGTCTTGGGTACTATAGCTTGTGATTTATGCTAGTTGCTCACTAGCATGTGTAGGAGCTCGTGGTTGCTTGGTTGACTAATTGCATAAGTTTTTGTGACCTTTCTAGCTTGAAATTGCATAGGAGCTTCTACTAGCTTGCCACCTTAGTTTACCATGCATAGGATCCTTATAAGGTGCTTTCCACCATAATAATTAGGGCTAGGTTTTAGCTGGCCGTTTCGATGTCTTCGATCTGGCTTCCTACTTTGTACTGGATCGTTGGTGGTTGTGTCATCGTCTTCGATGATGGTATGCTCCTGAGATCGAGGTATGTTGGCATAGTCCTTCTGAGGAGGGATTGGATCTATTTTTCCCCTTTTTCGAGCTCGTTTTTTCGGCCGCCGGTGATGCCACAGGTGGCAGCGGATCTGTTGTTCTGGTTGCTGGTGGTGATGCTAGCAATGTCGGGTCTTATATTCGGTTTAGCCTTCAGAAGACATGGTCGATGTGCTCTCGGCGTCGTTTACTCTCTACAATGGTTGAGCATGCTGCGCCTCTTTTGCGGTCTCCACGTTTGTGGAATCTTCTGTTGATTGGAATTGTGGTTCTCGAGTCCAGATTAGGTGTACTTCCATGATCGTGATAGAGCTTCCTGAAAAAGTGTATATAGCTGGATGTGAGGAAGATGAAGGATACAGACCTAATGGTATACTTCAAGTTGCGGTCTCAGTTGTAAAAGAGATTTTAATTTAATAAAATCCAATCCCTTTCTAAAAAAGTGCTTTTGATGATAAATAGAGGGATATATTTATGGTTGCTAGACGTTTACTTCCACATTCAGTCTTGAATATGGACAACAAATATCCATATCATTTTGATCCCTATCTATCAATCTACTAACTGAGAGCAACTAAAAGTTCCACCTCAACAAAATCTGAGCTGTAAGAGTGAAAACAGATGAGGGAGAGAATGGAGCGGGTCAGTGAACTTGCCGCTGAGCTAAAATGCACTTCCATAAGGTCGATATGAGCGACAGAGCCGTTGTTTTGTTGGCATCCGTCCCCTCCCTCTCGATCCCGTGGTCCAGCTAGCTGGCTGTTTTATGGCAACAGGTATGCCTGGCATTGAACGGCGGGGGGAGTTGACGATGACGACGATTCGTGCCCACCGGCGACCGGAGTCGACCGGGAAGAGGGAAGCTGCCAATCCGTGCCCTCCTGTCACCATCTACTGCTAGTGAAACCCCCGTACTTAAAGCTGGACGAAAAGCTCGTAGCTCGGTAGCTCGCTCGACTCGGCTCATCAGTGGCTCGGCTCGGCTTGGCTCATTTATATTTTTAAACGAGCTGAGCCAACACTTTAGCTCGTTAGTTAATGAGCTAGCTCGCGAGCTGGCTCGAGCCGGCTCGTGAGCCTAACGAGCCAAAGTTGTTGACTTTAAAACTTTTATTAGTGTTATGACTTCATATCTTACCACTTTATAATTTGTTGATGACTGAATTTTTTATGATGAACTTAAGATTAATATGATTTTATTTTATTTTAATATATATAATTAATAATAGATTATGAATGCATCATATATAATATGGAGTGTGAACCATAAAAGATGTATGGTGTAGTATTATAATATAA
>DXKC01011615.1:0-15870 GCA_031170775.1 Cymbopogon citratus
ACTGATGGATATATTCGTAACTCCATGCAAGACAATCTTGGATCGTGCGTGAACGGATAAAACCGTATTGGTTTGGATGCACAAGTCTCAAGATAACATACTGCAGCCTATCCGCCAAAATTTTGGTAATGATCTTCAGTGAAATGTTCATGAGCAAGATGGGACGGTAGTTGCTTACAGCCTCTGGACAATCTTTTTTGGGAACCAAGGTTATATAAGAACTGTTAATGCATTCCAGGTTAGCTGTACCCATGAAGAAATCAGAGCGCAAGGCATAGAAATCACCTTTAACAATATGCCAGCATTTTTAAGGAATAAACCATTGAATCCGTTGAGCCCGGGTGCCTTGTTTGCTGGCATTCTTCTTACAACCAAATCGATCTCTTCTGTTCGAATAGGCTCAGCGAGAGTTTCCAGATTATCAACAGGTGCAATCATACTGGAAAGATCAAAAATCATATTTGGAGATGACGTGGTACCCATACGGTTTCTAAAAGACGCCCATAGCAACCCTGCCTTGCCTTCATGGTCCTGGACCCAACTACCTTGATCATTTAAAAGCTGTGGGATTGCATTTCTCCTATAGGAGATGGTAGCCATACCATGAAAGAACTTAGTGCATTCATCACCCAATTTGATGCGGTTTACTGTGTAGCGATTTTTCCAGTAAATGTTCTTGTAGCGCAACCATGTTTGGAGTTGTCGCTTTACTGCATTTCTAAGATTAATCTCAGGGTTGTGTAAACCTCTTCGATCTTCCAGAGCATCTAAGAAAGCTATAACCTTGTTGCAATTGTTGATGAGAACACTTAGATTTGAGATGTGCTGACTCCAGTTCTTCAAACAAAATCTCAGAGCCTTGAATTTGCTTGAGATAGTGCGAGCACTGTCATTGAACTCCGCTGCAGAGGACCAGCAACCATGTACGGTGTCCAAGAAATCATCTCTTTCAGCCCAAAAATTTTCAAACCAAAAAATATTAGCCCGTGGTATTTTGGTACCAATTGCTATCTTACATGGGATGTGGTCTGACGTGATTTTTGCAAGCGGTAGAACCTCAGTACTAGGGAAATCAATGGTCTAGTTGGGTGAGGTAAAAAACCAATCAAGTTGCTCCAATAGTGGATTAGTTTGCATATTGCTCCAGGTAAAAGCACGACCCTTCAGAGGTAGCTCCACCAGGCCTAAGTGGCCGATTGCATCATTGAAGATGAGTGTGTCATCAAGGTTGCCACCAGGTCTATTCCTGTTGCTCAAAGACCTATAGAAGTTGAAATCCCCAAGAAAGATCCAATTATCAGTATCACCAATATTATGATTTCGGAACCATTCAATGAACTCTGAACGTGCTGGTTCATCACAGGGCCCATAGACTGTGGTAAGCTTCCAGGTCTCATTATTGTGAGTAGCAGTGAAGTTCAATGTGATGCCAAATCTTTGCTTCTCTAAGACATTGCCCGAGAAAATTGAGCTGTTCCAAACCACAAGTATCCCCCCCGAAGCTCCTATCGAAGGGATGAAGTCAAACTTGTCAAAACGCCGCGGTGCAAATTTTCTGATAAACAAGATATCAAAGTGTTCCCGCTTGGTTTCCTGGAGACAGATGACTGCACACGAACTTTCCTCAATTTTATTTCTAACCGCGTCGCATTTCTCAACGGCATTAATTCCACGTATGTTCCAACAAAGAATGTGCCAGCTACGTGTATTCATTGAGTTCACCGATGATTGCGTTCGGCCGGCGCCTGCATTAGCGCCTCCTCGGTGAGATCGCCAGGATCAACACCACACTGAACTCCCCATGACTGAAGCGTGGCGATGGCAATTGGACCTTCTTCTCCATTGATACTGCTGATCTGGAGAACAGTGATCTTGCGCTTCTTCGTGGGATTCTTGTCAAGCCTGTAGCAGAAGCCCGCCTTCTTGGCACTGAGACGCTGGCTGCGCCTGCTCGCCATGTCCACCAATGGCATGGTTGGGTTGCTTACAGAGGCCGTCGTGGGGAGGCTCAAGGTAACTTTCTTGGGCTTTGGGCGCCTCCTGTACACACGCGTAATTGGACTGGGCCGAAATGTTTGGGCTTCCAATTCAAAGCCATGACTGAAGGTCTTGGCCGAGCTTTGATGGGATCCCTGCTGATCTTGGTCATCTGTTCTCTGTTGTTCCATGCCCATAGCAAAAAGATGAAGTGCTAGAGCAGCTCCTGTGGGTTTCCATGGCACAATTTCTTTGCCACTAGGAGCTAGAACATCATTCACCAGCTTCCCTGGCACAGTCTCTAAGCCTATAGGAGCAGTTGTAACAGTTGATGGCGCTGGGGCTATAGCAGACTGTATCATGTCCCTGTCAACATAGATTGTGCCCTCACTAGCTGTGGCTCTAACAAAAATATCATCAGGGAGATCTTTCCTGTTGAAGATCAGCATATTTGCACAACGATTCTGCGCAGCAGCAAAATAGACATGGTCCTCCACCTGGGCTGAACTGGCATAATTAGAAAAGAGCTGCCATCATCTGTAACATTGCTGCCCAAAATATCATCTAGGGAGATATCAGGATCACTGACTTTTGGATGCTTTGGAACCACCGGAGACAAAGGTTGCAAGGGGTGTGGCAGCGATAGCGGATGCAAATCATCAATGTGTTGGTCCTGTTCCAGGTTTAGAGGAGCCGAGAGTTCCGGGAAATCGATGCGAGAATCAAGGTCAAGCTGAAAATCTTCACCCCTTGGGATTCTAGGTATCCATATCAGATTGGGGTGGGTGCGGGTCATGCATATTCTTTTGGTATGACCAAAGTTGTGGCAGCCCCAACAACGGACCATACCTGGGCATTTCGATCGGGGATGGCCCAAGTTCTGGCAACAAGAGCAACGAGGACCAGAGACTTTGCGGTCAAGTTGGCAGACAGTGTTTGTTGCAGGAATTTCTCCTTCCCCTTGCTGTGGATCTGAATGCTCAAGATCATGACGGACATCGGGTTTCTTTTTAGTGCTCCCAAAAACCATATGATCGGGGAGAACAGGTTTAACAAAGATCGAGAAGGCCCCGAAATTGATCCATTGGGGTGGCGAACTCTTGGGAGAAGAGCGATCGATCAGCTGTTTTGCAAAACTGACTCTCTTTTGAGGCTTTGAAGCCTTAGCAGCAGCTTTCTTAGTACTCTTTGAGAGGACCTTTGTCCATTCCTTCTCTTGTTCAATCTCCCAGGCATGCTTCTCACGTTCCCAATGGGGAGTGCCGTTATTCCAGAGATGGAAATAGACATCGAAGGAAGAACTAATGACTCTACGGAGTTTGTAAACAAGAAAGCCAACATCCTTTGAGAAGACCGAAAAGCGAAAGTGATTGTTGCTTAGAAATTGCACGTGAAAATTCAATGCCTTCCCTCGTAGGCAAGATTGCAAAGCCAAGGACACTGAATCCTCGGTCAATCGGAACAGAAAACATCGAAACGTGGCGAGAAGGAAGAACGATCCATCAGGGGTGGCATGAGGATGATGTACCGGAGATTTGAAGCGACGGCGGACCTCATCTTCAAACTCCAGTCCCGGATTGAAGTCCAGGCGGCCAGCAAGCTCAGAAGAGGATCCCATGACTGGACGATGAAGCTTTGTGAAGTCACTCCATTGCCCCCGTTCCTGAATTGGCGCGGCAGACGGTGAGCAGCAGCAATTGGGCGCATTCAGCCATGGGGGCTCCGCATTCCGTCGAACGGTTGGCGGACGCAGTAAACCACGTCAGTGCACACGCAGCTGAGTTGCAGAAAGTGGCGACGGCGATGGAAGATCCGCAGCGGCGACGAGAATTGGCAGCTCTGTGAACTAAGATGTGCAGCAGTTCCTGACTGCCCTGCTAGTGAGGGCTCGAGCTCGCAGTGGCGTCGAGGAGGCGGTGATGGCCACGCCCGCCGCTGCCGACCTGCACAGTGGCGGATCTCGGGGAGGACTGCAGGGGGAGGTGGCTCGGCTGCAGCGGCGAGGCCCGAGGAGGCGAGGACGGGTCGAGGTGGCGGCCCAACACACCAGCTTCCGCCTCCGCCGTGGAGCCGCGCGCCGAGTCGGGGCGACGAGCGGAGCCTGCTCCAAATCTCAACGACGGGACGGAAGGAGCCAAGATTGCAGAATAGGGCAAGGCAAGCCGGCCAGGAGACTCCGGCCGCCGACGGGCGGCGGCAGACGGCAGTGGCAGTGGGGCGGCAGCCGGCCGGCGCGGGGCTCTCCAGCGCAGCCGCGGAGGGCAGGGCTGCTTCGTCGCCGGATCCGGGAGTGCTTGCCTAATCACAACCCTGCTTTTCTTAACTGTATGGTCGGTTGGGTTGTTCTGCATGCTCTTCCTCTTCCTGCCAGTCGCGAGAGGCTCAGTTCTCCTCCGGCTTATCGATCCAGATGTGCATATGTTAAATATATATATGTGCATATGTTAAATATATATGGCTCTTAAATTTGCCTTGTTATTCTTTTCTAGACTAGTATTATCCAACTGGGCCAAGACACTGTTGAAAGGTTGTTATTGGTTTTGATCATCCAGAGCTGCTGCCATTTTTGTTGGCAATCCATGCAGCAATGGAGTGGACACTTGAGGAAGCTGAAATGACATCACAAGTTCATTGCAAATTCTTGGGTGAACTTACGGGATTTATGTTGAACAGTTTCAGTTCAATCCTTATAATTGTTTCATACTCTATAGCTTTAGTGTGTTTGAATCGATATAATTGAAAATCAGGATTTACCACTGTTTGCCTAAACCGTTGTTTAACCTGTTTACACACCGTCCAAACGCTACATGATGGTATGCCATTTCCATTTAATTGACCGTTTATCATGTTTAAATGGTTGCTTTGCCCATTTAAGTGGTGCTCTAGCCCGAATAATGGCTAAACGGCAAGTAACCGACTGTAACTGTTTAGCATTTAGGGTAACATTGGGATTATACTGACGTGGGCATCCTGTATTTGTATTTTAATCTGATTTTTTTTTCAGGTCACCCTTGTGAAGATGGTCAATGAGGCCACTGCAAACATTCCCGGGTGGGAGGACGAGAGATGATTGATGGTTTGGCTGAGTTGTAGTTTATTCCAGCATCCAGCGGGTATGGTTTTTGTTCAAAAACATGGAAGAATATCATTGGTCAATACTCGATAAAAGAAGAACATTCGATTGATATCAATATCTGAAGTGTAGGACTGTGCCCAAGTTTCTACAGTTTGACATAGGTTAGTGTCCGGGGAGGTTAAAAAATTATATCCACTTTGATCTAGGAGTTTGATCATTTTTGTATTGTAAAGCAGAAATATAGGCTTTTGGTTACTCTGGTTCATTTAGCTGTGTTGTAAAGCAGTGATGTAGTTTAGAATCCTCCAAACCATGCCTTGGGAGGTTTGTTGGTAGTATTCATCTTGGGAAAACTTCTGCCGGCTACGAACAACATCCTGCTGAGTTTTGTTTGCTGAGTACTATGACTGGAAACCACCAAAGCTTTCAGAAATAATCCAAATACTTGGCCCTGCAGTTGCATACAGATACGTGTAATATGGTTTACTGTTGAACCTATGTTTTAGTTGTATAACATTATTTTGCAATACTCAGAATACAAATGTTGTCTCAAGGTGAGCCTTTGTGCAGTTCGAGCATTGCACTCCTCTCATTCATCAATGTGTGCCACAATTGTATGATACCCGTAGAAAGTATTATTTCACCTGTCTTGATTATACTTTCTTTAGCAGGAAATACTTATGTGTGTCTGACGCGTGTTGCGATGTAAGTGTGGCATGTGTGTTTTGTGTGCGTTGTCTTTCACCCCTTGATAAGAGGATACATGACCAAATGTCGACTACTTTGATTTGTGCTCCACCATGGCCGAGTAATAGTGACGTACTATCATATCAAGTGTAACATCCTTAAAATATCAGAGGCCTAAGGTTAATTTTTTTTTCTTGATTATACTTCTAATGCATTTTGGCATATTATTGAGTCACTTTCTTTTGAAAAAAGAAATCATGCATGGCACATCATCTTCATACGCAAATGTTCTTGCAGAGGATTTTTTTTTTAAGTTGTACTTCCTCGGTCCCAAAATAAATATTATTTTTGCTTCCAAGAAAGCCATGTTTTTAAAATTCCAGTAATTATATATTAAAATATATAAACATTTATGCTTAGTAATTAGTATCATTGGAAAGATATTGAAGTCTAATTTTTTAATAAATTTTTTAGAAATATAAATGTTGCATATATTTTTTACAAACCTAGTCAAAGTTAAGAAAGTTTTACTAGCACATATATTCATTATTCTTTTTGCGACAAGGGAGTAGTTCCTAAGATTCTTACTAGTGTTTCCATAAAGCCCAAAGTGCTCCATGTTTACCGATCGTCATTATGAAATGCATGTGCACATCTTCTTGGCTTCCTATTCTTTAGAAAGGGAAAGAACAATTCCATTTATTATGGGTTGAAACGTTTGCGATTTTGGCCTATCTACTTTGTTTCTTTACCTTCCAAGGCTAAAATGATTCCTTCTTGTTTAAGCCCACTCCAACATGGTTATCTTCATCTTCAACCTCGCATGCTTGCTCACTGTTCTTTCATATTTCCTGTCAGTTGCACCTAGCACTATTCCTTGCAAGCCATGATGTCTAGATCTACGTGTAGAGTAGCAGTGCAGCTGAGACATTCACTGCCTCAAGTTACTATGCAATGCTAGCTTATCACCTTGGTAAAGTTATTTCTTTCAAAATTTGATGATTTATCCATTCAATTCTGTCGGAGCAATCCTTAGTAAGGATTCCTTACTAGTGGACCTCCTTGAGTGACCTTTCATTGATATATTAATTGTGCGTGAGGATATCCTTTTCCTTCTTGCCATTGCATCTTCCAAATTTTGAAGTTATATAGAAAGAAAACGCGACCACGAAAAAAAACTCAAAATCATTTCCAAATTTCCCGTGTGTTAATTTGGCAATAGATTCTTGTTTCTCCTTTCTTGCCAGCACATTGTAAATCAACTATCCGCAACGTCTAAGGGTTTGTTTGGTGGGCTCTGGCTCCTCTTATAGAGCATTTTCTTTGATCGAGCTAAAGTTGTTTCTAAAAAAATATGTCAAACATAACAACCGTGATAATTTTATAATAATTTATATCAGAGCTATGTTTCACGGCTCCGACTTGTTAGGAAAACAGCCTTGGCTCCTTGTAAGAGCATCTTTAAGAAACTTGCCATCTTTGTTTTGTATGATTTTGTATGATATATTTAGATTTTTAGAGCAAAAAGTGAACTCCAATAGTTATACTATCTTATTTGTAAAATAGTAAGCTGGTTATTTCTAGAATCTCGCATGGTAAATATAGTTTGCATGTGCCGCTAGCCATCTATCATTGTCATAGTAGAAAGGTTGTTGGAGTTTTCTATTTTTTACATAGTTTTCTATTTAAAGTTTAGCTAAATCTTAGATTTAGCAATCTATTTTTACCAACTCTTTTGAAGTTGTTCTAAGCAGCCATTTTTATATGGTCATTTGATGCACAGTTCGACAAACAAGGGCAGATCTACGGTAGTAGCATGGGGGTACAGCCCCCCCCCCCCCTAAATTTCTAGAAGAAAACAATGTATGCTTTCTTAGCTCAACTAGAGCTTACTCCCTCCGTCCCAAAATATTTGTCACTCTCGCTTCCCGAGAAACAACTTTAAAAAATTATATATTTAAAAATATTAATATTTATAATACATAATTAATATCATTGTAAAGATCTTTAAGTCTAGTTTTTTAACAAATTTATTTGAAGGTAAAAATATTGTATATTTTCTCTATAAATTGAGTCAAACTTGTGGCACGAAAACCGAAGATGACAAACATTTTGGCACGGAGGGAGTAGTTCCAAACTTGAAATTGTACACTACGTGGTCCGCATGCAGGTGCATGCCGTGTCCACCTCTGGCTCTCCGTGTCAAGTACGATAGACATGCTGCTTTTATTTTCACCTTTCTTGTTTAATGGCGTGTGCATGTTGGGGATATTTGTTGGCTTCGTCCACTGACCCTCAACGTGGACCTTCCTGGGTCTTTGGTTGTGAATGGTCAACGTCACCACATCGCACGCCTTCGTCACCATGCTGCAGCCTCGGGTCCCTCCGTCCTAGCTTTGCTCAGACAACACTTCTCTTGTATTGGTTTGGCGATTCTACCCTCATTTGGATTTTCCGTTCGAGTTTCTTCTAAGGATAAATAATATCTTCATCTATCTAAAGACAGAATTAAACTCGGCTTTATCTATCTAAAGACAGAATCAGACCAATTATTACAGACTCCCACACTGACACAAAGTTTGGTAACATGAGAGGGAAACAGTTTTTGACTAAATAAAACCAACGTGTCTTTGGACAACCAACCACTCGATCCAAAGAAATGTAATGCGGACGTCTCTAGATGCTGTGCCACGGAGCGCAATTCATCTTCTATGTCATCACACCGTTGCAAGTTTGCCCATAGACGTAGCCCATGCGTTCCTTGGAAGAGTACCTACAAAAGAGATTTTAGTCTACATTTATCAAAAACCACCTCATTCCGTGTCAACCAAATTGCCCACAACAACGCAGCAGCTGCAGTTAATAACAATGTATTATACTTTTTACTCCCTGATTTAGACCAAGTGTGAAACAACTCGTCTATATTACGAGGAGCAGCAATACTGAAAAGTAAAAATATAGCGCGCCACAAAAATTTAGCATAAAAGCAATCAAAGAAGAGGTGTTGAATTATCTCATTTATATGGTAAAGACAACAGCTTTTGTATCCCTGCCAATTTCGTCCAGCTAAATTATCTTTGTTAGAATCACCCCTTCTTAAGCACCACATGGAAACCTTTATTTTCATGGGAAGCTTTGTTCTCCAAATATCTTTCGACACTCATACCCCATTGTTAATTAATGCAGCATACATCGATTTGACTTTAAAAACCCCCGACGCCTTTAACCCCCATACAAACACATCCCTTTCTTCGCCCAAATTAACATGATGTAAAGAAGCTATAATGCGATGCCAGTGATTCAAATTCGCTCCCACCAGTGTTCTACGAAAAGAAACAGTTGGGACTGGCGAACTGAGAACTTTGGCAACAGTATCTTGCTTTCTTCTTACAATATTAAACAAAGCAGGGAATTTATCCTTGAGCGGTTTGGTTCCCAGCCAAGTATCCATCCAAAACCTTGTTTGTGACCCATCTCTCACGGTAAAATGTCCCAAAGCCATAAAAGAATCTTTAATATTTATTAAACTCTTCCAAAAATGTAAATCTGTTGGTTTCTTTACACAACTCCCTAGAGGCTTATCTTTAATGTATTTATTTCTCAAAATTTCTTGCCACAACCCATCTTTATTGAGCAATTTAAATAACCATTTGCTGAGTAAACATTTATTTTGAACTTCTAAATTCTGGATCCCTAAGCCTCCCTGTTCCTTAGGTTGACACATCACTTCTCATTTAACAAGTCTATACTTTCTCTTGTATTGATTATTTTGCCAATAAAAACGTGATCCAAAACAGTCTATTTTTTCTAGTACTCCTTTCGGTAAGAAAGACATCATGAACATCGTTAAGCTAGACAGCACCGAATTAATAAGGACTAGTCGTCCCACCACCGAAAGCAATTTCTCTTTCCAACCGCTAAGTCTTTTTTCTATTCTCTCTTCAATATTTTTCTAATCTTTATTATACAGTTTTCTAAAGTGCATTGGTAAACCCAAGTATTGAAAAGGGAATTTACCAATGGCACAACCAAACAATTGCGAATAAAAGCCTTCGTGATCTTTAGCTTGGCCAAAACAAAAGACCTCACTTTTGTGAAAATTTATTTTCAGGCTAGATAGTTGCTCGAAAGTGCTTAGCAATAATTTTATATTGATTGCTTTCTCAACATCATAGCTCATAAAGATCACGGTGCCATCCCCATATTGAAGAATGGATAGTCCATCTTGTAATAAATAAGGTACTACCCCATCAATTTGCCCCACTTCCTTAGCACGTGCAATTAGTATGGCCAACATATCTACCACTATATTAAATAGTATGGTAGACATCGGGTCACCTTCTCTTAAACCTTTCTTAGTTTGAAAATATGAACCTAACTGGTCATTAAATTTTATATTCACATTCCCACCTTGTGTAAAATGTTGAATCCATTCATTCAACTTTGGTAAAAACCCTTTCATTCTTAAAATTTGCTGTAGGAAACTTCCTTTTACCTTGTCATATGCTTTTTCAAAGTCAATTTTTAAAATCACTCCATCTTGTTTTTTTACGAAGTTCATGGATAGTTTCATGTAAATTAATAGCCCCCTCCATAATATTTCGTCCTGATAAAAAGGCGGACTGTGTCGGTCTTATTAATTTCTGGGCTACGGATAATAATCTATTGGTTGCTACCTTGGTAAAGATTTTGAAAGAGACATTCAACCAACAAATCGGTCTGTATTGTTGTATGACTCTTGCATCCCTCTTTTTGGGCAATAATATTATATTACCAAAATTAAGATGATTTAGAGGCAGCGTTCCCTGATAAAAGTTAGAGAAGAGAGCCATCAAATCCTCTTTAATCAATCCCCAGAACACCTAAAAAAATTCAGCTAGGAATCCGTCCGGTCCAGGTGCCTTGTTAGGCTCCATTTGAAAAATGGCAGTCCTGACCTCCTCATTAGTGAAAGGTGCCGTCAACAACTCATTTTCCAGAGCAGACACTTGAGGAATATCCGCCGTTCGGGATTCATCAAGTGTGACCGTTGACACTTTAGATGGTCCGAACAGGTTTTTATAATAGCCAGTAATATACTCTTTGAGTTGAGCATCACCAGTTATTATGTTGTTTCCATCCTCAAGTTGGAAAATACGAGTCTTTCTGTGTCTACAATTGGCTAATAAGTGATAGTATTTAGTGTTGGCATCACCTTCCAATAAATGCTTCACTTTAGTCCGCTGGTACCACTTAAGTTCCTCCTCCCTAAGAAGATCAGCTAGTCTTTCATTTAGGACAAATTTTAAATCTCGTTCAACATCACTTAGTAAAGTAGTTTCAGCCTTCTTGTCTAACTCATCCAATTTATTTAGCAGGGTAGCCTTTTCTTTCTTATAAGCACCGCTCATATTTTTTGCCCATCCTCTTAGATGTTGTCTAAGCCTTCTAATTTTCATTTGCCACCTCTCAATAGGCGAACCACTCACAGTTGTGTTCTGCCAAATATGAGTCACCATCTCATCAACTCCTTCTCTTAGCAACCAACCTAATTCAAATTTAAATTGGGGCTGATAAGTTGAAGAAGGACTATTAGTAGAGAACAATAAAGGAGTATGGTCAGATACTTCTCTAGATAAAGCAAGAACTGTAGAGTGTGTATATTTTGACTCAAAGTCTGTACAATACAATGCCCTGTCTAACTTCTCAAAAGTTTGGTTTGGCATATTGTTAGCCCAAGTAAACTTCCTACCTGATAAATCCAGTTCTCTGAGATTTAATGTATCAATTACTGCATTGAACATGAAAGGCCATCTGTCACTATAATTATCATTATTTTTCTCATCTGGTCTGCGTAGAATGTTAAAGTCACCACCTATTAGAATAGGTACAGCATCCTTTGAACAAACCGGCACCATTTTAGATAAGAAAGAGGATTTATGTTCTGGCTGGGCTGGGCCATAAACCGAAATTAGATTAAAATTGAAATCACCCTCTCGATGACGTAACTTAAAACAAATATAAAAGTTACCTTCCTCAATTTCACCAATATCAAAGGTTAATGTACACCTAGAAGCATGCCACCGGATCTCCCACGCGGAGCCATACAATGCCAAATAAAATCTCATCCAGCACATATAGTGTTAAGAGTATTATGTGGAAAGCTGGATCTACCGGTTTCCAATAAGACAATAAAATCTAGGTTTTTTCCTTGGTCAAATCAGAAAGAAATCTATATTTTTTACCATCCGCAAAACCATTACAATTCCAAAAGATGCCTTTCATTTTGAACACAATTTAATTTTACTATTTTTCTTCTGACCGGGTCGAGCTCTATTTTTGTGTGATACGGGAGTTTGTAGACACAAAAGATCACAACCCCCATCACCTAACCCCTCTGCAATCTCTGAACAAATTAAATTCAAAGCTTCTAAGTCAACACTATCCTCATTAGAACAAACAGTAGAAGCATCTTCCACTAAAACAAAATTTTTCTCATCCAAACGTGCAGCCTCAGCTACTCTATTAAATTCTAAATCTTTTAAACGCTTCACAGAATTTAGAGCATCCTTATCATTATTACCAAGAGAAACACCTAAAGAATTTACTGAAGAAATTAAAACACCATCATCACGTGAAATAAAGAGGTCAGAAACGTTTGATTACCTTTATCCTTAGCCGCGTCCAAGTTCTTTTTAGACTTCAGCTTGGAGGCCCTCTCGGTTGAATCCTGATCCACTGTGGACGCGTTCCTTTTGCTGGTCCTTACCGGAGATGATGTTCCATCAGCGTTTCCGTTATTTAGAATCCCAAAGTCGATCTGAGGTGTAATTTGTGCTGCTTCAACTTGAGATAGCAGTATCACAGGCTTATTATTTGCCTTTCCGGATTTGCCAGTATCCTGTAGGAGAGCCGTCCCCTTAGCAGCTTGCTGCTGCGTGCCCTTGGGGCTCCTGCATCAGGAGCATGATCGTTCTCATCGTCCACATCCATTTTCTCCTCAGCATTTTTTCCATTGGGGTCACCTTCGTTAGGATTTTCTCCATCATACTCTTTATCCTCAGGATCATCCTCCTTGGTAGAGTCATATCAATTAGTTGTGGCTCACCAGTAGGATTGTCATCCTCTATACCAAACTGTAAGTTGTATACTTCATCACCAATCACCACATTCTCAAAGAGTGGGATAAGATTTGGTGCTAGCACAGCTATTTTCATCCTGCATCTGCCAGTGGTACTAGTAAAAACCATGTCAACAGCCCGAGATACCCCTAAGATGGTTCCAATTGCCCAAACAATGGGGAATTTTCTGAACTCCTTGGGTAAACCTCTAAACTGCACCCACACTTTGTCTATCTCATATCTGTACACATCATTATCAGTACTTTTCTCAAAGCGAATTTTGCCCTTAATAGCCTTAGCATCCATAGGTCCCCAGTTTACCATTGTTTCCAGTAGGGTAGCAGACGGGAAATTGATGACAAAAGAGTCATTATCCTTTGTCTCCATACCCCAGTTGTGAGTCTTATGCTCTGGTAAAAGTTTTTCCAGTTCCACTGCCAATTGTTGAACAGTAAAAGAACCTTCTAAAACACGCACCAGAGCAAGCTTTTTCCTCACCATTTACTTTAGCATTTTCAGTCACTGGAATATAATAGAAACCTAGGCCTTCCACCGCATAGCCACAAGGAATGGCACTTACATTTGTTTTCTTTATATTGTGGCAAAGCTTAGTCACGTGATCTCCAAAACAAAATTCACAGCATAAAACAATAGTGCATTCATGAATCGTATGACCTTTGGTACGACAGAGATAACAAAAAGGCTTGCCCTTGCTTTGGTGAGCACCTTTATCAAATGACTCTGGGATTTCTATTTCTTTTGCTGATGGAACTGTCACTGTTGTAGTCTCTGGAGTTCTACCTTTTGTTGCATCTACCTCCATCGCCACCGGAGCGGTTGGTTGACTTGCAGGCAGGGCACCTACACCTTGCCCTGCACTCGCCTCCAGTTGCGGTGCAACAGCAGGGTTAGCATGGACAGTGTTGAGCTGAGTTACCAGCGACTGTTGTCCAGGCGCCGGCTGCTGCTGTGGCGCCGGAATATGCCCTCCCGCGCTCTGTACTTGCTGACCGATAGGTGCAGGAGCGCCACCCCCTGCTGGGGAGCGACACCGCCTCCTCCCTGCGCCTGGAAACCAGTCAGAACCGAAGCGCCCCCGCCTAGCTGAGGCAGGGTGCCGGCCCCCTGCTGGTTTGGGTGGGCATGAAGCGCACCCCCGCCACCCATATGCTGATGACCATGATGCGCCTTATGAGGGTAACCGCCTCCATGGTGGTACTATAGAGGAGGGTGCCCGTAACCAACGTTGTGCCAGCCACCCCGGCCCCTCCAACCGCTGATCCCACGACCAGCGCCATAGCCCCTTCCACCACCGTAAAACTGATGGCCATTGTTGCGATTGTAATTGTTGTACCCCTGGTTGAATCGGCCTCGACCCCGATGAGGGACAAAACCGCGACCACCTCCTCGACCACCTCGACCCGGGTTGAAACCCGGTTGGAAGCCAAGGTTGAAGGTCTCCTAGTCGCCCCCCTCGACCGAATCCACCATTGCTAGGCACCGCCATCTGCCTTCCACCCCGCACTACTTCCGCGAAAGATCGCGCCGAGGGTGAAGACTTGGATGACTTGACTGGCGGCTGTGGCTTTGGTAGGGTTTTTGATCGGGTACCAGTCCTTGTGAACAACGCACATAGACCCTCGTTGGGCGTAAAAATTTTGCCCGGCCCAAGGACAACCATGTTTCCAAGACTAGGTCCAACCGTATTACCATTGCAAACCCGCATGGACGATGCCATAGCGATCTTTGACGGTAACGGAGGAAAGTCCAGATCGGGCTCCTTAGGATCAGGAACAATATTTTCAAACTTTTTTGAATTTTGTAACTCACTCTTCCCATTAGCCATCACAGCTGCCACCAGAGAAAAGCCAAGATGGTTCACTAGTAGAGAAACGACCTTTCGTCCCGACACCAAATACTGGGTTACTCCCATCATTTTTTGCACCCAGGAGTAAATGGATATTTAATCCCGGTTAGAGGCTCCACCCGGGACTAAAGGTTTTTGCCTGACCGCCCTAGCATCATGGGGGAACCTTTACTCCCAGTTAAAGACTCCAACCGGGAGTAAAGGTCAACTTTTACTCCCGGTTGGGTAAGCTAACCGGGAATAAAGGTTTACTCCCGGTTTGAGGCTTCAACTGGGAGTAAATGTAAACTTTTAGTCCGGGTTTGTAATACAAACAGGGATTGAATGTTTTTGCATATGTAATTATAGCCTCATTTACGAGAGCAAGCCATTTTTTTTAAAAAACACTATAACAACTCACCTTGTGCCCTAAAATGAGGCACTAAATAACCTCAAATGAAAAACTTTTGAATATCATGTTTTTATAACTCATCGAGATATATATTTGATACATAGGAGTTTTTGCATTTGAGAAATTATTGGTAAACACTAGTCACATATTTTAAAAATACAAGATGTGACTTGGTCAAACTTGGTCAAACGAGGCACTAAATGGCCTCAAATAAAAAACTTTTGAATACCATGTTTGTATAACTTAATGAGATACACATTTGGTACATAGAACTTTTTTACATCTGACGAAGTGTCAGCAAGATCTAGTTATAAAACCATGAATCCCACACAAACTTTGTGAAACTATATGTGAGACTTGTGGATTTAGAATTACACCTTCGTAACATTTTGTCAAATGCAAAAATGGTCTATGTAGAAAATGTGTATCCTGATGAGTGAAACAATATTGGTATTCAAAAGTTTTTCATTTGAGACCATTTAGGGTTTCGAAAAGTGGTCTGTAGCTGCAAAAATTTTAAAATTCAAAATTTAAACCATTCAAACTTTGTCAAATCAGAAGTTGACCATTACAACAAAAGTGGACCTTGAAGAGATGAACAAACTTGGTATTCTTGATTTTCTGTTTGACATATTTTAGGGCTTCAAAAACTATAGTCAAAGCCTCTTTTTTTTAAAAAAAATCAAGATTTGACTTGGTCAAACATGGCCAAATGATGTACTAAATGGCCTCAAATAAAAAACTTTAAATACCAAGTTTGTAAAACTCATCA
>DXKC01011667.1:0-11599 GCA_031170775.1 Cymbopogon citratus
ATAATTATTCTGATTTGAGATTCTCTCTAAACCTGAACTTGTGGGTAGCAAATACTTGATCTAAGTCTAGATAGTTGACTGATATAATATAGGAAGGTTTTGAGCTGCTGTTTGTCTCACTCCTAGAGATGCTAAGTTCTGGAGAATTTATCTTTTGAAAATTAAAATTACTGCATGATGAGTTCCTGTATGATGAGAGTTTAAAATTCCTACCACAGCCATAAATTCATGCTTGCTAGATTAGGAAGTCTTACACTTATATTTACTGCTTGTGAGCATTGAGTGTGGTCAAGCTGTGTAGACGCTTAGGAACTGGTCATACGGTTAAAATCAAGATACACGTATACTCCACCTACATATGCTGCTTCTATCCTAGAAGTATGCAACCTTATCCATTTCACCTACATACGTTACACCCACTCTGGAAGTACGCAACCACATCCACATATATACCCCATTCAGATTCACCAAGAAAATAGTTCTATTCCTATTATAGAAGTAAACTACCCAAAAATATTCCTATACCCATCATTCACCCTTGCTAGCCAAATAAAAGCTCCAGATGTTTCTTAAGCTACCTCTCAATAATGTCTCCAATAAGAGGCTTGGGTGCTCTAAAAAAGAAGAAGAAGAAACAAAAAAGAAATAAAGAGGACAAATGTTCCATGCAAAAAAAAGAAAGAAAATAAAGATTAGTAGAGCAACCCAAGTTCTCCTCAAAGTACTCAAAGTTTCAAAGAGAGATATGCAATTTTCTCAAAGGAGCTACATTCAGGTATTCACCATTACTATTCTTTACCCCTTTACTCCGTCTACCACTTATACACTATACCACCATATTCAACCCATCACCTACCATGCACATGCACTTCTTGACTTGACTTTATGACTTGTTCCTCTGGATCAACAGTTTGACTATGCAATAAATGTTAGCAAGTATGTGTTAGTTGTCTCCCCACCTATGAGCTCCATATAAGCCTATTAGAAATAGGGTGAGAGAGAGGGCATTTGTCATGCTTAGTACAAAAAGTACCACATATCTTGAGAGAAGAGAGAAGGCATACACCATCAATGCCTTGGTGAGGATCCAAAAATACCACAAATGAGAGGTTGAATATACATAGAAATCTCTGAGTTTTGTTTAAAAACCTATAAAAACTTTAGAATAATAGTTGATCGAAGAGTTATAGACATGGCGCTTGACTTGACCGTTCTATCTTTCAACCACTCAAGACCCAAGTGACGGTTACAAGCCCCATGGTGGATGGTAATATGAGTGTGTTCTCATCATAATAATTTATTCTAACCAGAGGTAGAGTTCTTGTTTAAATATATGTGTAATAGTAAAGCATTATAGCATTGTAGCAACTCTTGATCCATCACTGAGTCTAGCTTTGCTCAAGGATGAGCAAAGGTTAAGCTTGGGGGAGTTTGTTGATAGTAGATAACTCCAATTTTTAACTATCAACTAAACATAAAAAGGACCTAAATATAAATACTATCTAGATATAGGGGTTATACTAACGGGATTCTACGAGTTTTGGTGAATATATGTTTTGCAGGGGTTAAACTAAAAAAGGACCAGAATCACCCCATAGTATCTCAAATGATGAAATAAAGATAACCACTGTGAAGATCTCATCGAGGCACATGAAATGGAGTTTTGGTTCACCCAAATCGGAGTCCGGACAATAAAGTTATGCCTTCCGGAAAATTCCAATGGGCTCCAAGAGCAGTCCGGAGTAAAACGGGCATATCTCCCTCATACGAACTCCGATTGAGGTGATCCAGAACAATTCGGAAAGCTAACGAAGAGACCTAGAAACCCAATGAAGCTGAGCTCATTTGGGCCAAGTTTTAGGGAGGCCGCCACAACCCCTTGGGCGCCCACCTGGCCACGTGGACCAATCACGGTCAACCTCGCGGATCCTGCCTCGAGTAATAAACACCGCACATTTAGGTTAGTTTGATCTGAGGGCTATGGTGCATCCTAGGGGGCTATATAAATAGAGCCCCTGGTCCCTAGAGAAGGCATCCATTATTCATTATCTCATTGTAGAGATGACAGGGCTCCCATAAAAGGATGCTCTCTCTCTAGAGAATTAGGGCTAGACTTTCCAATGTAGTAGATTAGTTCTAGTTGAGAGTTAGGGAGAGCGGAGCTGCACTCTAGTTCTAGAGAAGTCTTTAGGTTTCGGTATGTCTTTGTATCTATTCTTTGCAAGACTTATGCTTTAATATATATCTTCGTATCTATTCTTTGCAAGACTTGTGCTTTAATATATATCTTCTCTATTTACTTTTTGCCTTTCATAAGTATGATTAGTATAGTTATTACATCTTGGCATGCAATCTCTGCTCATATTGAGTGCTCTAGTTATAAATTGTGATTAGAGTAGTAATCGATAGTGTAGACATGGTGTCTAGGCTATAGGTTACCTGAGGTTGCGCCCAATCCCATGGTTAGTTGTGGTAGCCCCAGAGGTGACAGCTCTGTAAGGCCTTTGTATTCCACCATGTTTGGGTTGGTGTTTTGTAGAGCTTTTTGGCAGCCTTATCTCAACTACTTTCTTTTTAGAGTCGGAGAGGTACTGTTGTTCCAAAGTGTCATGTGTGTGATCGCTATATCTATCCATACCTCAGTTACATAGAACCAAAGTAATAGAGAAGTGTCTAGGAACCTTGATCTGTCCCATTGTCCTCTCACTATAACTAGCTACTCATTTATCATAGAATTCTCCTGTGTGACATTGTTTATAATTCATATCAATTATTTTTTACCCCTGCATTAGTCTAGTTGGTTTACTAAGTTAGTAGATGCATGATAGTGAGTTATCAGATTCTTTAACCATGCTTTCCTATGGTAAAATATAAATAATGATACCTGGAATACTCTTGGTAAAATGCTATAATGGTGTTCTATGCGCTTGTGGAATCCTTAATATTCTAATTGCACTTAGTAAATACCAACAGGCATCCTAGGATTTTTAGACTCAATGGAGCAAGAAGCGGAAAGCCATTCTACAGGATCCATTCTTGAGAAGCGAACCAAACTTGTGTTCTACATCATCACTGGATCTAGCCCTAATCTCTCAACCAGCTAAATCAGGCTTTGAAGAAGTAGATGATCTTCAAGTTGCACCTTCTATGCCAGACGTTGCCTAGATAATTGGACCATCACCTATACAGAGTTTCAGCCTCAGAAGAGAAAGCAAGTTAGGAAACAAACCAATGAAGAAACACAAGCAATAGAGAATCATCAAAAGCAACCAGATAGTAGCATTCCAACTACTCAAAGTATATCAAAGCGAGGAATGGTACCAATGGGAAGCATGAGTAATACACCCAACAACACATTTGGAGAAAGGGACACCCTAGGGCCTCCCACTAATATAGTGTGTTTTCATTGCAGACAGGAAGGACACTATGCTTGGTCTTGTCCAATGAAAAAAATCTAAGTACTAGTGAAGCTCAAGGACAAGACAACAAGGTATTAAGGAACAAGCAATCAAGGACATCGTTATAAGAGAGGACAGGGTCACCTCAACATTGAAGTTGTTGCAGAGTCAAAAAGAAGAGAGGCTTAGATGGATTTGTGGCAGTCAAAAGAATCTAAAGCACTCATGTTCACACATGGAGTTAGCTAGGTCATTTGTTTCATGATGTTTTAGCTTATGAGTCAGTTGTAACCATCTTTGTAAGAAGTTTTGTTTACTCCATCAGACCTTATTGTAACTAAGTTTGAAAAGTTGGATTATGAATTGCTTATGAATTTGTTTCGCATGTTGAGACATTACATTCAACCACCTCCGCCGTACTCCCAAAATCCACATCTCATTTCACCCTTGCCTTTCATAACTTTTGGAGTAGTGATGCATGTTGATGGTGTAGTAAGGGGCTAAATGAGTCTCTTCACTACAATTTCTACAAGGTGGCACTCTCAAATATGTTCTGGAAAATAAGTAATGTTTTGCTAAAAGGGGGGTAGTGTTCGCTACTATCGGTAACCCCCAAGTAATTCAAGTTGGAGGACTAGATACCCATCCTTATCGTCTCATGATCCAACCTTGATTTTCTTTCAAAGCCAAGGGTTCTTGACCTTAGATCCGTACCTATGTCTTTAGAGATATCAATTGGTAGTAAACTTGGTAATGAAGTATTGATTAATAACTGACGGTGCCATGTTAAACTGAGAGCCTCCGGTGGGTGCATACACATGGTGGTGCTCGATAAACGCGGGTAATGTGATTGTTAATCACGATCCATTACATAAGCTACTCTGATGTGGTACCTATTGATGATAGATAAGTATCAATTTTAACCATCAACATAACATGAGAAAGGATTAAAAGAATAATAATATCTAGTTATTGGGGTTATACTAATAGAATTCCATGAGTTTTGGTGATTATCTGTTTCTACAGGGGGTTATCAGGATTTTACCAAGAATGGCCCACATGTCAGGTTTACATAGAGAGAAAAGACCGAACACCAACTTTTCTGGGATTGGGAAGGTTCGAGAAGAAACCTGACCGAAGGGGAGGCCGAGATGCCATGGTGGACGGGCGGCCACCAGGTGGGGCTGGCGCCTGCCGGCTGAGGTGGACCAATGGGGTCCAACCTCGCGGATCCTGCCTCCACTGACCTTGAGGAGTAATCTCCACTGTATGTTTAAGTCGGTTTGATCCAACGGCTATGGTGCATCCTAGGGGCTATATAAACAGAGCCCCTGGCCCCTGGAGGAGAAGAGAGAAGAATTCATTAATCAATTCTCCAATTCAGAGAAGCCCCAGAGCCACCATATCAACTAGAGCTCCATATTTCTATAGCATAGCTACATAGGAATAGATCTAGACGGAGTCAAGCCTAGCTTGGAGTCCGGATCTGTCATCGTTCTTGGTAATTTCTTATTCTTTATTATAATATCTAGTATTTGATCTTGCTACTATGAATATGACTTTGCTCTATTCTAATATATCAGAATTGACTTTGATCTACATGAATATGTTCTTAATTATATTGTTCTTAGTTTACTTTGATTATATGCTTAGCGAAGTTGGCTTAGAATTATGTTTATGCATAGGATCGTATATCGCTTACTCATTAGCCTTATGGATGAGTGATATATATTGTGTACAAGCGGTGCCTAGGCTTTATTTATCTGCGATTGCCCCCTATAGTCTGGATCATGAGGTAGATCGCGGGAGTGACAATCCTATTGAGTCCTTTGTAGTCCTCCTCCCGAGTATAGGGCCCGTAGAACACAAATATTATAGGGAAGGGGTGGTTACTGTACATGCTCTTCCTTGGTAATATCACTATGCATAGATGTAACCTTTGTTAGTGATGATGCTAAGTATAATTGCACTAATCATTGTATGCGTTGACATTATAGTTAGAATATTTAGGATTTATTCTCTAGATCGTCCTAGTCCATGCTAGTGTTTTAGGCTTAGAGTATTCTAATTGAGATGAGTATCATTACTATATGTGGCTATGTGCTCTCATTTATCTTATGTCATTTATCATTCATTATTATATTATTATCATATGACACTTACCCTACATTTGAGATAGATAAAGACATGGTTAAGCTCTCCATTACTAAGTGTAGTGCTCATTAGCTCATTATCCAAAGCATTCCCTTCCTAGTGGTAAAAATATAAATAATGATACCTGGAATACTCCCGCTTAAAATGCTACAGTGGTATTATCTGTGCGCCTGCGGATCCATTATTTATTCCTAGAAAGCATATCATTTAGTACTAATATTTTTGGCGCCATGTTGGGGATGACAACCTAACACTAGGTGGCATTAGAAATGTCAACAAGCATTTTTGGCGCCGTTGCCGGGGAAGGTTGAAAGCTTACTAATGGATAATGAGCATCACTGCACCCACTAATGGATTGAGAACCATCCACCCTTCTCTCAATGCAGACTAACCTTGCATCCTCTGTCTATGTTATATATCATATGCAGGGTAATGTATGAGTAGGTTTGACCTTTCAGATAATTTTATAGATAATCCAGAAGCCTTACTCAGAAGCACGAAAGCCAAGTTAAAGAAAGCTCTTTTATCATCACCTCAAGCTCCTTCTAACTTAGAAGATCCACCTGTCATACGAAGCTTAACACCAGAGTTTGATGCTATGGCGAATAGGTCACTTCAGGAGTTCTTAGCTCCCACTACGGCAAACATCCGTACTAGAATACTGCGAACATTGATCAATCATTTGAGCTCAAGCCTGCGCTCATCAACATGGTGCAAGCAAATCAGTTCTATGGGAAGCCCCATGAAGATGCTAGTGCTCATCTCCAACACTTCTTGGAGATTTGCAACATGTTCACCATCAAGGACATCTCCAAAGATGCTATACTGCTGCACCTCTTCCCATTCTCACTTTTAGGGAGAGCTAAGCAGTGGTTCTACGCCAATAAGGAGAAGAATACTACGTGGGCACTCTGCTCCACCAATTTCCTGGCGAAATTCTTCCCCACGGGCAAGACCAACGCTTTCCGTGGGAAAATATCAAGTTTTCAGCAACAACATGATGAGATAGTCCTAGAAGCCTGGGAGCGCTTTCAAGACTACATCTTTGAGTGTCCTCATCATGGCACGGAGAATTGGCTGCTCATGCAGACATTCTACCATGGGCTCAGCAACAGCACTCGTAGGACCATGGATGCTACTACTAGAGGTGCTTTCTTATCACTCACTATACCACAAGCCACTACTGTTGTGGAGAAGATGGCCTCCAACCAAAGTAGGAGTGAGGAAAGAACTCAAACCCATAAGAGAGGTGGAATGCACCAGCTGAAGGAGGTAGACATGCTGTCTGCCAAGATGGACCTACTAATGAAAATTCTCAAAGATAAAGCCAATGAGAAGAAGGAAGTCATGCACATTCATGACTCACGTATGACTTGTGAAGAGTGTAGAGATACTAGCCATTCAGGTGCCAATTGCCTAGAGCTAAAGGAGGACGTGAACTACATCAACAACAACAACTACTACTACCATCCTCAGCAAGGCTAGAATCAGCAACAAAGGCCTAACTACTCAGGTAACTACCAAGGTAATAATTCTTCCTATAATAATTTCAATTAGCCACCTTTGAGAGAGTTAGTGCTTAATTAGGGAAAGTTAATGGATAACCTTTCTAAGAAGCTAGCAACAAATGATAAAACTCTAGAAACAATTAATAGTAGAATGGACAATTTTGCCAATGCTATTAAGAATTAGCTTAGCTTCAACAAAATGTCAGAATCCCAGTTGCAATAGCTTGCTCACTTTGCTCCTGCCGACGACCAAGGTAAGATTCCAGGGCAACCTGGAGGATTAGAAACTAAAAATTTTGTAGACATCTTTGATGCAGGAAGCTACATGAGTGACCTACTCAGAGAAGCATGGACGAACTCAGCTCTACCAATCAAGAAAGGCGATCTAGGGAGGCCGGTTGTTCCGATCTCTATTGGAACTATGAACTTCAATGAGGCAATCTATGACTTCAGGGCAAGCGTGAACATTATGCCTAAGGTAATATACAAGAGACTCTTTAATTATCCTTTATCAGATACAACCATGTGCTTGCAGCTTGCGAACCAGTCACTCTGCTACGCCCAAGGCATCCTGTGGAACAGATGTGTGTGAGTTGGGAGCTTGTATGTGCCTACAGTTTTCGTGGTCATCAAGACAGTAGGTGATATGAAGTCGCCCATCATTTTGGGATGACCATTCTTGAACACTACCGGACCTATCATCTACTCCAACACTACCAAGATTGTCTTCAACGTCAAAGGAAAGAGAGAAGCTTTCTTTTTCAAGGATAGGGTGTTGTAATTCCCAGCACACCAATTTACTCCTTATGAGCCGAAGAAAGAGATCATTAATCAGAAGAACAAGAACAAGAAGCAAGCAAAGACCAAGAACAAGGGCAACAACAAGAAAGCCCAGAAGACAGAGACTGTGAGGATGGTCACTGCAGTCCACAGAGAGCAGGACCACCAGCTCAAGTCCCCGCATCTCATCAAGA
Source organism: Cymbopogon citratus (assembly GCA_031170775.1). NCBI lineage: Eukaryota > Viridiplantae > Streptophyta > Magnoliopsida > Poales > Poaceae > Cymbopogon > Cymbopogon citratus. The sequence goes on from DXKC01011667.1 coordinate 8,035, forward strand.
AGGATGACCCAGGAGTCCCAACCATTTAATGCTCCATCAACAGATGCTCCTTCAACAAAGTAGTATGTGACACCAGATTGGGCGTCAACATCATGGCCAAGGTAATTTATGAATTTCTATATGGTACTATGCCTTTGGACCCCACCTATGCGTAGCTGTAGATGGCGGATCAGTCCTTTCGCTTCGTGGAAGGGATAGCCAAAGATGTCCTTATCCAGATCGATGACCACTACATTCCCACTGACTTTCTAGTCATCAACATGGGAGAAGATGAGTACGATTCACCCATCATCCTAGGAAGATCATTCCTCAACACTACCAAGGCCATCATTTACATTGGAACAGGGGAGATCCACCTCCACTTCCCCTCAGAGAAGGTACGCAGCTATTTTACTAATGATTATATAATTAAGGAGGAGCCCAAGAAGAACAGGTCAAGGAGAAGGCAGCGTACCCGTATCCAGAAGAAGATTGTCATGGATGGATGGGCTGACTATGAAGGAGAAGTTTCAAGGGATGAAGACCGGTACCCTGATGAGAAGAATGACATCGAAGAAATAGTACCACCTGAAGAAGAGATCCCATTAGCTTCTTCCTCCAAGTCATCCTCACCTACAAGACAGGTATGGAAACCAAAGGTAAACATCAAATCAATTCCTACAAATGATACAGCACCATCGACACCGTCTGATGCGCCCCCTTGAAGACTGAGCGGACAAGAAGGTCCTGTTCAGAGGACTTAAAATCGCCGAATGCCACGCCAAGAGGTAACACTTGGTATTTATCAGCATATTTTTTTTCTGCATCATATTTAAATCAGCATATTTACTTTCCTTAAAAAGCATAATTTAGTTGCATCTTATTAGTACATTAGAAAAGAAAATAAAAATGGCATGCATTACATATTAAATATTGAAGCCCTATGCTAATAGCTTTGTGGCATAAAACCCATAATGTCTATCTGCTTTGGTGGCATAAAAATAAAAATATTGCATTTATCATGTTTACTGTTTTCTGCATAGTAAAAAATGAAAATACCAAAAAATATTAAAGATCCTGCTACACTAAAAAATTATTATGAAGGTCTAGACACATTGAGCTAGGAGGTTTATGACTAACGTTTAATCAGTTCCACAAGCTTTGTTGTCTATTTGAGCTTCACAGGATCGAGAAGAGCTAACAGGTATAAAGGCGTCCTGTCCCCTGTCGAAGTGTTGTCTTCAACAGTCAAGTGCTGTTTTTAACAACCACCTATGACACTCCAGGAGAGCTAATACGCCTTCACTGCCCGTCAGCAACATCTACAGACTATGTCAACATCCAGCTTAGGAGAGAGCACCCCCGTACACCGAGCTAAGTATTCCTTGCTCATTTACCTATTCTATTTATTAGTGTATTAAAATAAAACAAATAAAAAGATGAATAACTCTAGAAACCCGATAAAGATTTCCCTATTTATTCATAATTAGTTATGTTAGATAATAAAGTGGCTAGCTACAACAAAGGAGAGCTCTTAAAAGAATCTGTTACTAAAATGAACCCCTAGAATAAACTCTTATATGAAAATGATGAATAGTTGCTCTGCCTTAATTCTTTACAAGTACCTAATTTTCAACCTTGTACTCTCTGAGTTTTAGACACAACTATTTAGACTTAAGATTTGCTCTGAACCTGAAGCCTATGGGTAGCAAATACTTGATCTAAGTCTAAGTGGTTGGCAGATATGATATAGAAAGGTTTTGAGTTGATGTCCATCTTACTCTTAAAGACACTAGAGTTCTGGAGAATTTATTTTGAAAATCTTAAATTGCATGATGAGTTCCTTTATGATGAGAGTTCAAAATTCCTACCACAGCCAAATATTCATGCTTACTAGATTAGGAAAGCCATCCAGTTATATATCACTTTGTAAGCAGTGAGTGTGGTTAAGCTATGTTGACCCTTAGGAGTTAATTATGCAGTTAAAGTCAATACTATATGCCCTTCATTCTTTGATCTTAGCTACTTTTGTTCTCAGAAGCACGCAACCACTAATAGCCACTCCACCATATTCACTATGTGCTACTTCTGTTCCTAGAAGTACTACCCATATATATATTCACATTTCATCATGTGCTGTTTCTAACATAGAGACACGCACCAATACTGCTCCTACCCTGGGAGTACGTATTCATCCATATATTTCCATCCCATTCCACTCAAGTGTCCTGCTCCTACACTGGGAGAAGATACCCTAAAATAATATTGTTCTATAGCTCTAGTTATCAAGTTAATACTCCCTACTGTTATCTATGCATTATAGGATTGGTTTGCTCTAAAAAAAGAGAAAAAAGAAAGAGGACAAAAGTCCCAGAAAGAAAAGAGCAGCCAAGTCCTTAGAGAAAAATTTAAAGTTTCAAAATTAGAGAGTTATGTTATCCCCAAGGAGCAATTGTAGAGTCAGATCTTCATCATCATTACCCCTTATTTATTACCATCATCCACATCACCTATTTCTTTTCCCTTACTCACACGCACATATGACTTGATTGTTTGACTAATTTCTTTAGATCCATGGTTTAACTATGCAATATATGCAAGTAGGTTTGAGATATTATCCCCACCTATGAGCTCCACATAAGCCTATTAGAAGTAGGGTGAGAGAGAGAAGGCAATCTCCCTATGCCTTAGTTCCACAAATACCACATATCTTGAGGGAAAGAGAAGGCATACTTTACACTTGCCTTGGTAAGGATCCAGAAATACCACATATGAGAGATTTGAAAGGGTCATACAAGGAATCTCTGAGTTTTATTTTGAAAACCTTACAAAAACTCTGGAGTGATAGTTGATCAAAGAGTGAGAAACATAGCACATGACCTACTATTCTGTCTTTCAACTGCCCAAGACCCAAGTGACAGTTATAAGCCCCATGGTAACAGGTAATATGGGTAAGTTGTGAGTCAGACTAGTTCACTCTAATCTGGAGGAGAGTTCTTGTTTGAACATATGTGTACCTGTAAGGTGTGAAAGCATTGTAGCAACTCCTGATCCATCACTGAGTCTATCTTTGCTCAAGGACGAGCAAAAGGTAAGCTTGGGGGAGTTTGTTGATGGTAGATAAGTATCAATTTTAACCGTCAACATAACATGAGAAAGGAATAAAAGAATAATAACATCTAGTTATAAGGGTTATACTAACAGAATTGCATGAGTTTTGGTGATTGTCTGTTTCTGTAGGGGGTTATCAGGATTTTACCAAGAATGGCCCACATGTCAGGTTTACATAGAGAGAAAAGACCGAACACCAACTTTTCTGGGATCAAGAAGGTTTGAGAAGACACCTGACCGAAGGGCAGGTCAAAATGCCATGGTGGACAGGCGGCCGCCAGGGGCCGGCACCCGCCGACTGAGGTGGACCAATGGGGTCCAACCTCGCGGATCCTGCCTCCACCGACCTTGAGAAGTAATCTCCACTGTATGTTTAAGTCGATTTGATCCAAGGGCTGTGGTGCATCCTAGGGGGCTATATAAACAGAGCCCCTGGCCCCTGGAGGAGAAGAGAGAAGAATTTATTAATTAGTTC